>JASSUY010034644.1:0-22930 GCA_032466535.1 Forpus xanthops
TCAGATCCAATCTAAACTTTCCCTGTTTAAGTTTGAACCCATTACCCCTTGTTCTCTCACTACAGTCCCTCATGAAGGGTCTCTGCCCAGCATCCGTATAGGCCTCCTTCATATACTGGAAGGCTGCTATGAGGTCTCCACGCAGCCTTCTCTTCTCCAGGTTGAATAGTCCCAATTCTCTCATCCTATTTTCATAGGGGAGGTGCTCCAGTCCCCTGATCATCATCATGGTCCTCCTCTGCACTTGTTCTAGCAGTTCCATGTCCTTTTTATGTTGAGGACACCAGAACTGCACAAAGTACTCCAAGTGAGGTCTCACGAGAGCAGAGTAATTTGTTGGCACTTGGATAATTTCTGGTCTAAAATTCCAGGGCTGTAGAGTAAACACTCATTGCTTGGATCATAGCAGTTTACCGGGAACATTTCCATCTCTGACTTAAAATCTGTACAATGGTTCCCAAGTTTTTCAAGCTAGCCAGCCCTTGCTGTGGTTAATGACAAATGAGTGTGGGAGGAATCCTTTCTACAATAGCAGGTGAAATAATAAATGGTAGAGGAAAGGAGGTAATGAGAATGAAGGAAAGCTCAAAGAATCCTTAGCATTGGAAGGGACTTCTAGGGATTATCTTGTTAAACCCCCCTGCCAAGACAGGGCCACCTACAGAAGGTTACACAGGAACACGTCCATCCGGGTTTTAAATGTCTTTAGAGAGGTAGACTTAAAGATCCTCCTGGTAAGAATAAGCCTTCTTTTGGCTTATGTCTTTGCCATCATATCTCTTACCATTTTGCTAAGGATTTAGAGCATGTTCCTCAGAAGTCTCGTTGCAGTTCACACATGAGCCAGGCAACTTTGAAACATCCTACTGCTTGAAGTGCAGTTGATTGGTAAAATACTGTTTCTCCTCACTGGTGCTTTGATTGTGTTCCAGTAGACTCTGGGAGTAGCCCCTAGGTGGCTATGGGTTTCCCAGTGTTTCACTGTTTTTTCCCAGCATCCATAGAATTGATCCCTGTTGTAAGATATTATAACAGCTGGAAACTGATTTCCAAGGAGCTTAGTGGATTTTCTGCTTTAGGTTTCAAAAGAAGCAAGCTGGAGTCTAAAAATCCTTAACTGATGTCATTCATCTACCTCTCTGAAGGTAAATTTTTAGACATAAACCCTGTTCAGTGCAATCTCTCCACAACTGAAGTACCAATGCACTGGCCCCCATTTCAACTGCATGCCCTGCCAGCTTCTTGAGCTGTGGCATTTATTAATGAAACTAGCAAAAATGGAAGCATCTGGGGTTTTCTTTTCCTTTTTCTCCCCATCCCCAACCCCCCCCCCCACCCTCAACAAACTTGCAGTCATTAAATGCTGTCGTGGGAGAGGAAATGGGTTGTTAAAAAGAAAAGTCCTGATATTTTTTTAGTGAAGAATACCATCAGGAGCAGGCTATGATTAATATGCAAAACTGAAACAAATTGCAGCTAACTGCAGAAAAGCATCTCCCAGCTGTTGACAGAAGGAAATTGCTGACAGCCTTTTCTCTTTCAATGAAGAAGAGAGAAAGAGAGGAACCTTGCCCAGCCCATGTAAATACACAGCCACTGTTGCACATGCATGTACAAAAGTACTTGTACATAAACACAACCAATGTGCATGTATGTCATCACGCATGTATTTATTTGCTTGTGCTTACATGTCACATGTACAGGTGCAAATCCGACTGTCATGCATTTGTAATGACTGTACATCTGTATTCATAGGATCCTTGCATGTCTGTGGATACCTGCTTTGCTAAACATACTGTGTGTCCATACACAGTGTGACCGTAATGCCAATTTAATGAGGACTGCCATGCAGCCACTACATGCTCCATCAGAGAGAGGAGTCTCCAGCTGTGTGTGTGCTTGCAGATGTAAAGTTGCATATTCACATACGAGACAACAGAGAATCTGTCTTCTCCAGGGAGCCCTTCCTCTGGCCTTATTTTTTGGAGGATGAGGCAGGCTCATTTTGGGCTTTTAAAATGTCCTCCATCACCACCCTTTTCTTCTGTCCCTTTCACCTTTTGTTTTTCATGCTCCCTATCTATTATCAGCCTAAACAGAAAACACTTAGATGCAGGCGATGAGTCTGAAGGTAGGAGAGTCATCTTTGATTGAAATGCCATACAAATGGCTAATGAGCGTACATCAGAACCTTGCCTGCTTCAGAAGGTTGCTCTGGAGAGGAATTTAATGCCCGTGGTTCATTCAGTTGCTGGCTTCTTGCTATGACAATCAGTGAGTGAGCTGCACTGATTGTTTTGTGAAGCAGGTTTGTTATGTATGGATCATTTATAACTTGTCCATCCAGTGATTTGTTCCCACACAGCCATGGGATTGTTCCAGAGTGGACAACCCATTGCACTGAGTGGACCACACGAATGCTTGGTGAGCAGAAGGCAAAGTTAGAGACCTTCAGAAAATTCTTCATAAAATTTAGAAATTAGTTGGCAATGAGAATGCTCTAATATTTACTGAACATACTTTCTTGTTGTCGTCTGTTGATTTCATAATCTGAGCTTCTATTGGCCTCTTTACAAGGGCATTTTGAATTGTTCAGAAGCAAGCAGGAACATCCAGTATGAGTTACTTCCCACATACCTGCTTTTGAAGCTGATTGCTATGGTGCGATGCCAGATGGTTAAAAAAAAAAAAAAATAAAAAATAGTTCTTCCTGTTGTGGTTCTGCCCATTGAAATAAAGCCATGCAGTCTGTTTATAACAACATGCATATTGTGTGTGTTATAAATAACTTGCTTGAACTGGTCCCTAATCTGTTATTCCCCCTCTGTGCCAGTGTTCACTGTAAACACATCAATATGAAGCAGTTAGCAAACAAACATTCCTTTATCAAGGATGTAGGTTGATCCCAATGGAAGCTTAACAGCTCAGGCAGGCAGAGGTAGCAGTAGAAAAATAACTGATAAACTCAGGTGTTACAGGTTATGGATTGTGTTTATGAGTTAGTGGTTCACAGAAGTTGTAACCAAAGGGGTGAAAGAGGGTTGGAGATGTTGACATTTGGAGTTCAACTTGGAAAACAGTATGTACATCTTTAACACTATTCTGGGAGCTTGGGAAGAGTCCTAGAACCTGAATGCTGGAAGAATTTACAATAATACTGAGTGGGTGGTGCTGGAAGGGAGGTAGCTGACTCAAGCTACTGCCATAACAAGTCACTCTGAGGCAAGCTAGATAATAAATTTACCTATTCCAAAACAACTGTGTGTGTACACTTGTAAGGGAAAGTAAGCTAACCTAGCATATTCACATTGAGGTGTGAACTGCCTTGCATTTACTGAAGGGTAGGGCAATGTGTGTGGGCAGCTATCATGAAGTAACTGGTGTGATGTATTCTACACACCTGCCTGTTGCACAGAAACATGAGTGTTGAGCATCTTGGAAAGGGTCACTGCTTGATGTGCAAAAGCCAAGTCTGCTATTGCTGTTAATTTATTTTTGGATCATACATCTAACTGGATTTTAGTCCTCAGTGGATATGCAATGTTGATGCAGAGCTATATAAGCTATATACACAAGATAGTTTGCTCTAGAAAGACCTCTATGTATCAGCAATTTCTCTCTTTCATAGATATGCAAAGCAGGCTCAGGTGGACTCTGGAGGCTAGTATGCCTGCAGGGCTGCAACACCTTGAAGGATAAGCAGCACTGGCCAAACTGCCCATGCCCTTCATCACAGCCTGTTCTGACTAGCACTTACATGGTTATCAGAAGTTGTAACTGGCTTACAATTACAGTTCCCGACAGGATAATTTTTGTCTTTTGGGTCCTGGGACCCTCAATTGTGCCAAATAAAGCAGTTTCAGCACATATTTATAAACCATGCTGGAATCACCTAGGACTAAAGGTACTTCATGGAGTTGCTACAGTTCTCTGTAGGATCTTGAAAATGAGTTCTTAATTCACTCTCCTTGAGAATTAGAATCTTAGGAGCCAACAAGCTTGTTCTACCATATGTTATGAAATCTTAAGGTCACCACTAGCGTTTGTCTGCTGATAACTCTGCAACTTGAGAATTTCTTAAAAAAACCCTGGCATTCATTGTAGTGGCCATTTGAGGAGATGTTGCTGGTGAGGGTTTTCTTCTTGACCACAGTATGGTCAAGCCAAGGAGACTGCTAAAGTTTGAAATCTAGCTAATCACTTGTAGGATGAAGAAAAAGGAAAGTGATGCTCCAGAATGTGTATAGGTAGCAGCAGGTACAACTATGATCCTCTCTGGGCTGCATGCAGGTGGGGAAGTTTAATCTTGTAAGTCAGCAGGTAGCTGTCCAAAACCTTTCAGTATTGGTATGTACTATTTGCAGCGAGTTCCCTTTCTCCTTTGACCTCCCAGGGTAGTTAAATTATGCAATCTGCTTTTGCTTGTGGGCAAGCAAAAGAAGCAAGAAGGCAAAAAAATTTTAATGGAGCTTCCTTATTTTTTTTTAATGCAGTTGCCTGAGTGTAAGGATAAAGCTGCATGTATATGTACCTACAGATCAATGATATAAATTAATATATCTAATCTTCACTGTCTTATTTTTCTGATGTTATGTATTAACAACTAGTTTTTAAAACTACAATGTCAAGACCAAAGTCTGCCAGCAATCTTCCTTCAGCAGCCTCGTAAGGGACCATGGCATTGTGAAGGTATGAGCAGAACTTGGTCTGCCTAAATTCCGTTGCTAAAAACAGCATCCAGAAAGGTCTCAACTTGTCTGTGACTCCACAAGATAGTGGCACAGACCTATAGAAGTTACAAGGAAAAAAATCCTTACTTATTTGCATTGTAACTGAGCACATTTGACCAGATTGCTGCTAAAAGACAATTATCCTGGAGGGTCTAGAGCTTACATTGGCCATGTCCATTTTCAGACTTTTCTTGAATTTTAAAACCAGACATCCTTTCTACATAGTAGGGGCTTTAATCGTCCCTCACCCTGGCCATGTACAAGGATACACAAGGGCTTGCCCTGTGGGTCTTGACTGAAATTGCCAACCCTCCTTACTAAAACTCTGACCAGCTTTCAGTTCCAAAATGGCAAGACCCGAATGGTAGTTGGTTAATAGAGTTGTTAAAGGGTGGGGAACAGCTTGAAGAGGGAAAACACATTACTAAAACACAAGTTGGAAAATATTCATAGAATATACAAATGCCCCAGGTGTTCAGATAAGAAAAAGTGGTTTTGCCATTTAAAAAAACCAAACCCCAAACCCACAAAACCCAAGGGCCTCCACGGTGAACTCATTGCCAGGAAAGTAATGGCAGCACCTTTCTCAGCCGGAATAGAAGCACACATTTTTTTAACAGTAGTTGTAACACAAGGGCTGTGTCACATTTCCTATATAGAGGTTTGAGAAGTCATTTTTACAGCAGCTGAGCATTGCTTGTAAGAGTAAGAATTACATCAGTTCTGACCTTCTAGCAACAGGCTTAGGAAAAATAGCATGAATGCAGATACCAGTATGAATGCTGTCTTACATCTAGCAGTATACCTGCACTGATTACCATAAAATTACTCCTAATTTTTAACAAGGCCAGTGGATTAAGAGTTTGGCTTATAGTACTGAAGAGAAGCACTGATTTGGCTGTTCCTTTTTATTGCTTTTAGTTGCTATCCAGTGTTAATAACTTGTATAAGGCTTTAATAGGATTGTGCTACCCAGTAGCTTAAACTAATGAAAACAGCTGGGCTCATTGTTGGTGCTGTCACATAAAGATATCAAAGTCATTTCATTGATAAGAAGTTAGTAATTTTGAATGAACTGACAGAATAGCTGTGATCTACTTTTCCAAGTAGCATAGATAATTTCAGAAATCATTGAAAATAGGTGAACTGATAACTATTTTACAAGCCTTACAGTATACACTGAGCATAAATTTTTATTGCATTGAAATAAATGCTTATGTGTACACCAAAAGACCACATGGAAATAGCAAAAAAAAAATCAGTTGCAATAATGATGAAACATTTTCAGAGTTGAATACAAATTAATCCTCCACCACAGTGAAATATTTATTTTCAAAATCTTTTTGGTTTTGTGGGGTTTGAAGAGGTCTCATATGCTTCCAGTGATTAGCCGGAATACTTTTGCTGAAGTATCTTTTCTGTTAATCAGCATCTTTACCAGATAGAGATGCACTGCTCTTGAGCTTCCCCCACTGTCTGACCTCAGCTGACTTTCTGTACCTCTTAAGCCATTCCTGTTTCTCAGTCTTGTCTGTACTGTAAAATCTTCAGAAGCATGCTCAGCTTTCCTCAAGTGCCTAGATGAATTAGATGCTGCGTCCAGATGACTTGTGGAGCTTCTGGCAAACTCTTACTCTGTGAACTTTTCCTCAGTGTCATCTAGCTCTTAATCTCTACATAAAGGGAGTTACTAAAATGGAAATGCATGTCTCAAAATCTGTTACTACAATGCCATAATAGTAAAAACCCCAAATGTGATGACATGTGCTGTGCTGTCTTTTGCACTTACAGGGAGACTACTGTGCAAAAGATTGATATCTGCTTTTTCAAATTAGTATGTGCGTTCTGTATGCCTGGGGATTTGCTCTTGAAACTTGAGATACACTTCCCTTGATCTTCAAGCATGTTGGTGGCATGCAGCTTTCCAGAAAATCATGTTAGTGAAGAGGGAAAATGCAATGTGTGGTTGCCTGAGTCTTGCAATGAACTGGCAGCATTGCTGAGAATGTTCAGATATTCTCTGAGCCTTTCTTGGGCAGAAAATCTTCTGGACAACTGACTTGACCGCCCACCTTATGTTTAGGTATTTATGCCTCCCAAGAGAGGCAGTCTGCTGCTTACCTGGAACTGGAGTTGTACTCCCTGTGGGATGAGCCTTCTTGTCATTATCAGAAGAGCTTATTTGATAGGTTTTATTATTTTTGAGGTTCTGAAGTCTATTCAGTTTATTACTTCTTTTAATGAATCTATTTATCTAGGTGCTGTTAGGAGCTAGTCCCGCAACAGCAGAGGTATAGGATGGCAGGGTGGTATTTGTCGTCACCTCCTCTGGTCTGTATGCTTTTGTTTTCAAGTAAGGAACTTTGCTCCTTCTGTTAGCTTTGCATATATTTATACAGACATGTATTTATTTGTGCATGGGTTTAATGCTATTATATGCCTCATGGGAGTGTTCCCTGTCCTCTGCTTTCTTTCTTGCTTTACACAGGCCTTGTTTTTGCACATAGCTTTGTCACAGCTAAGCTGCAAAGGAGGTAATAAAGTGTGTGCATGGCAAAATAAGGTAGAATCAAACCCTTGTATAGCCTCTGTCTGTCACTTTTATGTGCATCATTCCCTTCCTTATGTCCGTAGTGCTGTCTGTAATGGTCTACAGTCTTCCCTTCCTTCAGCTTTATATTTTCAGCATTGTGTTAATTGTTTGTTGTGTATGGGTTTTTTAGCGGCGTGCAGTGGGAAAGGTCAGCTGTCAGAAACAGGCCTGTCCACAACTGATAAGGCAGTAGAGAGATTGGATTTGACTCATTAAGCACCTTCCCTGTAGACATGGAGTCTGTTCTGCCGCAAAAAAAAACAAACCCTAAAGCAGGAAAGGAAAAAAGCCCAGGATGAAGTTGGAGCATGCGCCACACACACTGGCATGTTCTCCCTCTCGCCCCACAAGCAATGCCGGCACACAGTATGCTTCTCCTTTGCTTGTAGCCTCGCGCACCATGGGCGTGTATGCTTACACCCCAAGATTGTGTGCACTCACTCCTGTATTTATGCCTTGTTGAGACATGTATTTGTTTCTCTGTGTACATACATGCATGTATTAGGTCTTAACGTGTGGATGCCCTGAAGTTATGTGGAGGAGATGCATTTCATTCCTATCCTCATATGTGCACTGTAAAGTGTACAAGGGTGTTAATTCTCCCATATTTTACACATATGCGTGCAGACACCCCAAGTTGGTTTTGTGTGTTTCTCCCTGTTTTGTAAATCTCCTCACACTAATGCCTGCTTCCTTTCATGCTGTAACAAAGGGTACATCTCCTCTCTATGTATATATATTGTTTGTTCACTTTATTTGCCTTTCTACAGTTATGTGCTGTGCAGCCGTACTATTTATACCTGCATATACACATCCACTGCTCTAGTAATCACACATGAACTTGCTCTGGTGTAGACATAGCAGAAGCCCAGCCTATTTCTCATTGCATACAAATGCGCACATTTTTGCCCCTAAATAACTGCTGGCCAAAGGTGCTCTGCCAGCTTGTAACAGTCCTTTGCCTGTGGCTTTGTTTTGAGAAGAATTGCTGTGCTTCAAATAGGGTTTGGATACCGGTACTTCCACAAATGGTCTTAATGATGTCTCACAGCAAGCGAAGTGAAAGGCAGCAGTAGTGTTTGGCAGTGTGTTTTGATACTGTAGCAGTACTGGGGTTCCACACGTACTCCAATAATACTAAAGCTGCAAGGCCCTGCCATCCCTGCAGTCTCTGCAATACCAATCCCCTGTGCTTCTCTGCCTCTTTCTGCATTCCTTTTCCACCTCACTTTTGATTTTCACCTTCCTTCGCGTTTTCCCTTTCCCATGGGCATGGCTTTTAATACCGCTCGCTGGTACTGAAAAGGATAATTTTGTGGATCATTATTATATTATTACAGCGATTAGCATTAACTATTTTCCTCCTCACGCTCCCCGCTGGAAGGATGCCCGCACGGCTTCCGGCTCAACAGCAAGTGTGACGCCTGCTGGAAGGCTGCTGCAAACACAAGCGTGTGTGCATGCACAAGCGTACGTGCGCGCACCTCTTGCTGTTCGGCCTCTGCTCTTCTCCAAGTTCCATTGAGAGCTTCCAGCGTTTTTCTAAAGCAGCGCCCTACAGGGCCGGCGGGAATTTCCCCTCCTGCTGGGCTCCTGAGATGCGCTCTTGGTGTAAATCTCATGGTCTGTATGAAACAACAGAACTTTGTTCATCAGAGTGTGTGAGATAGAAAGCTTCGGTGAATTGTTAGCTGTTCACCTGCACCGTCTGACCCTGCTGTGCTTGTCGCATGTTCTGTGCTGAAGGGCAGAGAGACCGGGTAACAACCCAGCGGTAGAGGTACCTCCATGAAAGCAAGGCTGGTGAATATGCTTAAATCTCATGGTTTATGTTCAGGGTGTTTTAGGTTCTTTCTCCAGTGAGTTTACGCTCTGATGAGTGTTAGTCTGTAAGGAGCCAGGTAGTTCAGGTTGAATGTGCAGGGACTGGCACCCTTATGTTTTAGAATGAGGCACCAGGAAAATAAGTAAACTAGAAGAAATGCAGAGGAAAATAAAAACATATAAGAAAGTAAATGCCGCAGCAATGGGAATTGTCCTCACCCATTCTCAGGAGTGAGGAATATAGAAGAGTTCTTATGCCCAGCACATCATCATGGTATCTGAGCTTGTGACCGAAGTAATAGCAACGCTTTGGTTTTTCTGCACCTTCTGGAGGCGGGAGTGACAGTAGCAAAACTGTTCAGAGAAGTGAAAAGAAAAAAGTATACTTTGTTCAACCAAAACAAATTGTGAATTTATATGAATATATCAAATTTTCAGGCAAATTATTTTTAAAAAATTGATTTATTCAGCATCATTCATATCAAAATAAACATGTTTCATGCTTTTATTTTAAAAATGGAGTCCTAGTTTTTAAGGAAATTCATTTTTAAGGAAGCGTAAAGCAAAATTATTATAATTCATTTTGGGTTAAGCAAGACGTTATCCCAGATCTCTTTGGTCAGTTAATCAGAACATAAATAAAAAGCACACCTCTAAGTACATATTGCTGCAGTCAGGCTGATGCTCTTTATTGTTTCCTTGCAAATGGCTGAAAATGCAGAATCATGCACGGATGCTGGTACAGTTGCTTGTACTTGGCAGAGGAAAATAGGTAGAGAGAAGGGTGCCCAGGACACTGTACACTGCATATACACTGCACTGGCATGTAGCTTTTCCTTATTGATGTGCGGTGCTTCTTGTTTTGCAGAGAAGTTTTATTAAACTTGTAGAGTGTTCTTTTCCCATAGGTCTCAAGGACTTAACCTATATTTTTGTTATCTTTGCAGTACAGATGGAGATAGCTGAGGTTAATTAAGTGCCTCAGGTTGCACAGTGGCAAAGTTGGGAATAAAATGTGCAGGTTCTGACTTTGGCACCTGTAGTTTGTCATTTAGATCAATTTTAGTGTACAATTAAAAAAATGATGTTACTAACCACATGCTATAATCCTTTGTAGATGTGCCATCTCTTTTGTGCATTTTATTACTGTGGCACTAATACCTTGTCATCAAAGCATTTTAGCTAAAAGATTTTATGCATGCATTTTTCAGCTTTTTGTGTGATATTAGAGCCCACAGGTTCTGATTCTTCTTCAGACCCTTTGGTTTTCTGCTTCCCGTCAGAAAAAGCGAATCAGTAGGGCATCTGTGGATCATGTTCTTGATGAATCTAGGTTTAGATAATCTGTCTGTGCTGAATATGGTGACTATCTGGGAGTTTTTCTGTGATAGATCTGATTTTTTTTTTTTTTTCTCAGAAGAGATTCTTTTGAAAGGACAGCATTATATTGTTGAGTGAAGAAGAGTCTTCCAGGCTTGAAAAGCGAACCAGCTTTTTATTGGAGTGAATTTTCATTTGTTTAGATGGTGTGAACTTCAACTGTATATTCAACAGGTGCATACTTCAGAAATGTAAAGCAGTCATGCTTCTAACAGACTCTTAGCTCTGTCACTGATAAGTGAAAGTGATACATGGAAATTGCTTTATTTTTTATTTGTTAGTACATGTCAAATGAGGATCAGGAGCCTAAGGGATATTTGCTTAAAGATTCAGACTCTCATGCCTGCTCCCTCTCTTTGCTCTCAGGTTTTGAAGTGCAGTGGCTCAGATCCATCAGGAGAGCCATGTCACTTTTGAGGTTCTGTACCATTTAGACATGGTTTGCAGTCCAGGTGGTCAGAGCCACCTCTCTGTTGGAGGCAGCCCCAGGAGCATCATCCAAGGATGCAGGCAGCAACAAGGAGAGATGAAACCTGCTGCTCCAGAGCCTCTTGTGCAGTATCTTTAGAGGAAGTAGTTCTTCCTTTTCATTAAGAGCTTTGGAGGTCAGAGAAATAATAGATTAGTCAGGTTTGACAAAAGACAGACATTTAGTGAATTGACAAGTCTCCTTGATCTCTTCTGGGCTTAAATTTGAGAACCTTTTTAACAAGCATTTTCCTTTAGACTTGAAGGGTAACATGTAGGGCAGCAGGTAACAGAAGAAGGCATGATTCATGCTGGGCACTTGGTGTTCTTTGGTGTGACATATGCTTCCTTTCCTCTTGCTAGTGAGATGAAAGAGCTTTTTAGGTATGATCCAACCTGCTACAGCATGTGCAAAATCTGAGTTTGGCACTGAAAGAGCACTGACTGTTGAGTGCATCTCACTTTTGTTTTGGATTAATGTTCTTTGCATCTCTTAAATATGATGAGAGATGTCCTCCATTGATTCTTACCTACACAGTTTCTGATGTTATTACTGTGATTCTTCTCTGCTTCCAATTACAAATTATGTAGAGATAATAAGTGAGAGTGAAGGGCCTGGGGAAACAATAAATGACACCATTTCTGAAAAGTCTAACATTATCCAGAACGGTTTAAAGCTAGTAAGCATTTGGGAAACTACCCTTCTTACTGTGGGACTGTGGCTCAGCACTTAATCTTTTGTATTATAACAGTTTCCCATGATTTTTCAGACAAATTTATTTTTTTCAACAGCAAAAATGCCGTTTCTTGAAGTTAGGAGTAATATTCTTTTAATAAAGTTTTTTCAATGCAATCAGTGCAGTCAACTCATAATTTGCTGTTAAGCTGTGACTGGAGTCTGTCACCATCTCTTTAAAATAACAGCTTGGTTGCTACTAAACTGTCTGGGTTTGTTTTAATGACATGAATCTGGATGAACTGCTTTGACCGCTTTTGAGGGCTTTTATGAAGATTTCAGCATTCAGTTGCTGAACAACTCTTTTGGAGGGTGATGGAAATAGTTCACCTTTCTTGTCCTTCAGAGGTGTTGGCTGACTTATTTTCTGTGACATTTGATGTACAGTTTCTCCTCCCCTAACCTCTGAGGGAACATCAGATACATGTGAAAGTGACTTGGAACATAAATCGTTCATTGTTCTGTAATGTTGTTGAGCATTAGAGCCATTAGAAGTGGCTCCCAGGGCAACCCTTCTGCCCAGGACAGAATTACCTCCTAGTAGAGTTCATGGGGGTTTGCCTGGGCTGGAGTTCTGCTGCATCCTTTGGGGTGTCATGCTTTGATCTCTCATGACTCATCATCTAGAACAGCTTCTATATTTATTTTCCCTTTAGTTCATGTGGTTAATATGTAGAATTTATTATTTCTGGACTTTGCTGTGACTCAGATCAAAAGATTTCCTACAGCTCAGTTAAACTTTTAAAATTTTAAGTCTGTTTATGAAGTGAGAATAGGTATAGAAAGGAGGAAAAGATACACAGAGTAGCATGAAGACATTTAGTCATGTCCATACTCAGCGCTACAGTGACAACAGCAGTCCAGGAAGACTGCCACGGGATTTCTTTCCATAAACACCAAGTTCAGTTGTGCTTGCTAGGATTGTGATGTTAGCCAGTGGTCCCATCAGAAATTACATAGTTTCCTTGTGTTAAATGCCATGCTGCTGAAATCAGAGCTGATGCCCAAGTGTAGTAAGTTCACAGCCACTGGGTACCATGGCTGTGCTTTAATACTATGATTCCACTAGCACATCCTCAGGTGAGCAGTACCTATCATTCAAGCAGAAGAATTAATGCCAACAGTGACTTTTGCCTCCCCCACCTCCCTAAGCAGTTTCACCTAGAGCAGGTTACGCAGGAACATGTCCTGGTGTGTTCTGAATGCCTCCATAATCTCTCTGGGCAGCCTGTTTCAGTCACTCTCAAAGAATTTTTTTCTTGTATTCATATGGACCTTCTTGTGTTTCAACTTGTGTCTGTGCCCTCTTATCCTGTTGCTGGGTACCACTGAAAAGAGTCTGACCTCATCTGTTAACACCTGACCTTAAGATATTCGTATGCTTTCGTAAGATCCCCCTTCAGTCATCTCTTTTCCAAGCTAAACAGGCCCAGCTGTCTCATCCTAAGAGAGATGTTGCAGCCTCCTAATCATCTTTGTAGCCCTCTACTGGACTCTTTCCAGCAGCGATCTGTCTGTCTTGTACAGAGGAGCTCAGAACTGAACACAGTACTCCAGATGTGGCCTTACCAGGGCAGAGTAGAGGGTCAACCTGCTGACTAAACTCCTGATGCACCCCAGGATGCCATTGGCCTTCTTGGCCACAAGGGCACATTGCTGGCTCATGGTTAACTTGCTGTCCACCTGGACTACCAGGTCCTTCTCTGTAGAGGTGCTTTCCAGGGGTCAGCCCCTTACCTGTACTGGTGCAGAGGTTGTTCCTCCCTAGGTACAGGACCTATACTACTTCTCCTCCACATACGTAGAGGTGACAGCCAGGATGATGAGCTCTTCCATCACCTTTCCAGGGATGAAGGTGAAACTGGCTGCCCTGCAGTTTCTGTGATCCTCTTTCTTAACCTTTCTGAAGACTGGAGTGACACTGGCTTTCCTTCAGTCTTCAGACACCTCTCCTGTTCTCCATAACCTTTCAAAGATGATGGAGTATGATGTATCAATAACATCTGCCACCTCCCAGGAAGGTAATCCTCTAATAACAATTCTGTGGTCAGTGGCCAACTTTGGAAACAGGTTTTTCTCTGAAGACAAGTTGCATACCTGTAGGATTTTCTGAAGATACAGAGAACTGTTAGTAGTTGAAAGAAAACATTCCTGTAAATACTGTTTTCCTTGTTGACCTCTGTTTGACAGAAGGTTAAAGGAGTAACCGGCTGTTCTGCTGCCTCTGTCATTAACGCACACTGTTTCGGCAGAGAAACCTGGTGCTTGAAAATGTTAGACCACTCCTAGTTTATCAAACAGCACCAGCTCTTCTATGCAAAACACAGTGAACCGTTCAGGTAAGGTAGATCCCACTGAACACTGAAGTGATTATTAATTCTAAAGCAGTGCACAGCTTTTCCAGTGATGGAAGACATGCTTCGATGTTGATCGTAAACCAAACCACAGTGAGGTAGAGACTGCCTCCAAGTGTATATGTAGTTAGTGAGGCTTGACAGAAGGTGAGAGTGTGAGCAGTTGACTTTTATTTTTAGGGGCCTACTTGGAAGTTTTCTTCAGGAAAATTCAGGAAAGTAACTGTCCATTTGATATTTTCCTAAATATTTTCTAGTTGTGTCTGAGACTGGAAATCGTGTTACATCAGATGCTGCTTCTGTTGAGTATTAAACTTTATGCCCCTGAGCATGATCAGTGCTTCTAGGATTTGCTGCTTTCAGCTTCACCTTCATGAAGTATTTATTTTCAGGCATCATCCAAAACTTTGGAAGCTCTTTTGCTCCAAGCTTTTTGCTGGGGTGTCTTCCTGGCACTACTAGAGAAAAATAAGAGGTTGTTTTTCCTCCACATATGTATGAGAACCTATGGAATGAGCCCAGGATGGGGAACTAAGAGCTCCTGAACTCAAATGCTTCCTCTGCTATAGATTTTCTTGTTGGTCATGAGCAAATCCATTAAAATATCTATGTGTTGGTTTCCTCATACATAAATCAAAATACCAAGGTTTCTCTACTTTGTAGTGATGTTGTGAATTCTGAATATTTGAGTCCTCGTTTATAGAAAGAGCTTTGACAGGAAGACATAACAGCTTTGTGCATAAGTTAAAATTACCATCCAGCTTTCCTAAACAGGCAGTTATAGCCATAAACAATAGGGAAAGATCCCCAGTCTTTACATCTCTTGGAACCTGAGACTTGGCAAGCTCTGGGGTTTCTGCAAGGATAAGAAGAGCTAGGAGCTTGAATTAGGTAGCTGTTGGTCTTGCTTTTTTGTTCTTGCTATCAGCCTCTGAAATATGTACTAGTAACTAATTTGGGGACTTAACCAGGTATAGATCTGAGACTTGCAAAACTGACTTTGCAGTGGAGTGGTGATAGTAACTGCTTATTGTGCTAGCTGTGCGTATTAGTGATTAGTCAGAAAAGGATAATGTTTCCCACTTCTTAAAGTGATGGGTGACTGCATTCATTCAAAGAAAAGGTCTTTGTTGTTCAGTTTTGAGATTCAGAGTTTTTACTCTGGTGATCTCTGTGAGGATTGGAATATGTCAAGGGTCCAAGTTAATGTGGAGTTTTGTACAGGTCTTGGATTTCTGCAAATCCCAGCTGTTGAGAATTTAATTATGTGAATGTGTTAGAATATAAATAATGGGTTTAGATTAATATTGAGGAATGAAATGGAAGATTGAATTGCTTACATGTTTTAATCTGATTTCAGATTCTGATTTTTGTAAAGCTCATATTAACTGAGTTAAAAATTAAACCTCGTAAGTCATGTATAAATGAAGAGTTTGCAAGCATATTCTAAATGCTCATTTACATAAATGTTATTTTATGCAGTTGAATTTTCACATGTGAACAGCTAGAGCATCAATTCAAGTTAACATCACTTACTATATACAGGGTTTCCCATCCCAGTGAAACCAGGGTTTGATTTATTGCTTCATGTAACGTAAACCAAGGATTCCTGTTGACTTTGAGTCAGGCTATAGATTTAGCTATTCTAGGTTAGCTGTGTTACTGCGCGGAGGGTTCTTGATACGCTACCACTATTTAAAGAATATAAAAGCTGTAAATATCACAGGGCAATTTGTGAAGCCTTAAGAAATGTACAGCATAAAGGTCACAAGCTAACAAGTAACAGGCTGTTCACCACTCTCTGGTCTTCGAGGCCTCCATATGCCTAAAAGCATGTGGATATATTGTGAGACCTGCAGCCTAGTTCGGGCGTTTTTCTCTTCATACATTGTGGAGAGAACCTGTATCATTTTTTCCCCTCCCTGCTGTCTGGGAATTCTCATGTGCTTTGTGGTCGTAGCCCTCATGTATGTCAGAACATGGTAAAGGATAGGACAGCATGGAGAAGCTGTGCTTGGTAAATAGCCTTTTGTGTGGCCTGACACAAGCTACTGTGTTGTAGCTTGGAGGAATAAACATTCAAGCTTTTCAATTACTAGAGCATAATCTGTGCTGTAAGGTAAGGTAAGCTAAGACTGGTAAACCGGTCATCCACATAGCCACTGGTAAACTGGTTAGGAATTAGTGGTTTGGAGAATACAGGTTCTTTAAAGAGTATGTTGGTCTTGGGAGTTTTGTTGAACACATAGGGTGGACACGTGTGACTCTGGATTGGCCAGGGAATGCCAAAGAGATTTTAGTGTGTGGTTATCTGCAAATTTGAATGTCTGTCCAGAGCAGCCACAAGAGGAAGAAAAAAAAAAAAAAAAGTAACCCCACAATAATGTAAGGAACAGAAATAGGTGACAATATCCCAACAACAGGAAGGATACAAAGATAGATCATGTCCAGAATCCCATTTCTAACAAGGGTAAGCAGGAGATAAGGAATCTGCAGTGGTGCCTTACATTACTCTTTAGATTTATAATCTACTCTTTGCCTTTTCCTTTGTTTTGAGTAGACCAGTGAGATTCTGTCCTAAGTGGCTGAGAAAGTGTAAATGAGCCCTATTAATATGTCTTGTACTGAGTGAACATTCAATGCCTGCGCCCTCCTTTCCAGAGATGACAGATCTGTTTTCAGTGCTTTGCACTGTGAGGAAAAGGCTCAGCCATAATTGACTCCTGCCCTCAGCTGCTGGCTATTTGACAGGAATTACCTACAGGTACACTGACCATGTCTCTGACTTGATTGTACCATGTTCCTTTGTGATGGATCAGGAGCTACTAAGCAGGGGAATTATCAGTTGTTAAGTGCTGTGCTCTGAATTCCGGAACTACAGTCAATAGCAGTCCTTCTTCCTTAGGCTGGTTGAACACTGACACAAGTGTGCACTCCTTGGTGGTAGTTAAATATGTTCAGAATAGAATAACAAACCCAAGCAATTTGAATGGGACCTCCAGAGCCTGTGTAGTCCACCCACTGGTTCAGAGAAAGTTCGCTTAGAGCAGACAGCTCAGGAATGTGCATAATCAATTTTTAATATTTCTAAGGATGGAGATTTCACAGTCTCTCTAAGCCCTTCGTAGTGTCTGAGCATCCTAAAGATTAAATATTCTTTCATGTAAAATGAGTATTTCTTGTATTCCAGCTTTATCTGTTGCCTCTCATCTTTCTTTTGCAGAAAAGGAATTTAGCCCTGTCTATAGTTTCCCATTAAGTTGTTGCAGAGAGCAATGAGATTTCCCTCAAGTTGTCTCTCCTTAAGGCAGAACAAACCCAGCTCTAGCTTTTCCATGCACATCACCTACTCTAACACCTTGTGTGTTGTGGTAGTTCTTTGCTAGACTTGCACCAGTATGTTAAAGCCATTATTATACAGGGGAGCTTAATATTGGACAGAGTGCCCCTGATGTGATTTCTCAAGTGTCCATTAGATAAAGAATCACTTCCCTCAGCCTGCTGGCTGTGTTCTTGCTAATACAGCTCAGGATGTGGCTGGCCTTTGCTGAAAAAGCTAACTTGTGCTCAACTTGTCTGTGGGGACCCTCAGGTCTTCTGTAAAGCTGCTTTTGTGCCAGTTGGCTCACAACTTGTACTGTTGCATGGAGTAATTAGTTTTAATGTTTGCTTGCAGGAGTATATAGACACATAGTTTGCTTACATAAATACAAACACACATTACTGCCACCATCAAATTGCCTGGAGTTTTAATAAGATCATTCTGTGATACCCTCAGTCAAGACTGCAAATTTCTCTGCTTAAAGCAGACCTGTCACTTGAGGGTGATGAATATTCAAGTTGCAAAACTGTGCTGTTTTGTCACCACTGTTTTGTTCTGTGAGGGCACAGATTTTACCATGTAGTTATTTTTCACAAACAGCCGTGACAACAGGTATTTTCACTTCAGTTTTGTACTAATAAATTCTGGCTAATCTGTATAAGTATTAATAAATGAGACAAAATGAAGCAGAAAAACACTATTAATGTCTGTGGCAATAACACGAGCACTTGCTTTGTGCAGCAGATTGTAAGCAATGATAGCTTGACTGCTTGTACCATCCAGTTATTCATTCTGAGACTTACTTTCACAGCTGGGAGTTGAGAAAGTGCTGCAGTAAGGAATGGGGGGGTTGATTGTAAGTACCATTTTCCCCCAGATGATAATAGTAGGAATGGGCTACAGACAACTGTCCTGCAAGCTTTGCTATCACTGTTCTGTATTTCTTATACTGAACAGAACTACAGTACACAGTTGACTCGAGGCACATGAGGACAGTACAGCAACAGAGCTGATATTGACTGAAAGTGGAAGCCCAGGTACTGAGAAGCAGAATTTCAGCTCACACAAAGGATTTTTCTGGTATTCGAATAATGCCTCCAATTACTAAGACATTAGTTCTTTTGTTTTCCTTACTGTACCTGAGATTTTTTTCTTAATAAGGAAATGTTTCATGTCACATGCTGTAAATATTCCCTCATGTTTCTTTGCTATATGAAAAAAATATGCTTGTCTAGTACAAATTTTCTGGGTCAGGTAATTAAACAGGCAAAGTTCTGAGACATGTTTATCAGCAACATCGTTACTTATGGTTATGGACAAAATATTTTATGTGGGCTTTCCTCATGCTCTAAGAGAAGCAAAGTATAGGACACTTCGTGTGGCATTCTCATCTGCTTGGTGTTTCTTTCAGTTGAAAGAAAGGGGCAGCTCTGTCAGAATTATATTCTGATGCCTGTCTTAAATTGCCTGGTAGAGGGATTAAGGTGGTATTAGCAATGAATACCAATACTAATCTTTGGGAAATGCTGGTTTCTTTTGGAGCAACATATACATTATGGTGTTGTTGTGAATAGTAGGGTTTTCTATAACTCTCCTAAAAAGAATGTGAAGAGTCTTACAGCAGTGTCTTTAAATGTACTTTTCCTAGGCTCCATTGCATACTTTTGCATGGTCCTTATGGTGACAGTGCTGCCATGAAACTGAAAACACAAAGCTGAAATTCTACAGTACCAAGGTCTCTGCCGTGAATTCTCTTGATAGCCATATTATAAGAGGAGCTGTACATAGCATGCCATGATATATGGTTGCATAGAATATTAACAGTGCTATGGATTTGCTTAGAAATTTCATGACAACCTTAAATCTCTTCTTGGCTGACTGCTGAGTAGTTCTTTCATTTCCCTTTTTCCCCAGCACGAGATGAGAATATGGCCACTTTCCGTGGTTCCGAATACCTTTGCTATGACCTGTCGCAAAACCCCATCCAGAGCAGCAGCGATGAGATAACTCTCTCCTTCAAGACATGGCAACGCAACGGGCTCATTCTGCACACTGGCAAGTCAGCTGATTATGTCAACCTGGCCTTGAAAGATGGTGCGGTCTCTCTGGTCATTAACCTGGGGTCTGGGGCCTTTGAGGCCATTGTGGAGCCAGTCAATGGCAAGTTCAATGACAACGCATGGCATGACGTTAAGGTGACACGCAACCTGCGGCAGGTAATTGTGAAGGAGAGAAAATGCTGGGGAAGATTTTGTTCTGTTTTATTGGGACAGTAATGGAGCAATGGGGATGCTCAGTGGAATTGCTAGAGTTTCTTCACCTTTTCTGGACCTTAGTATCTAAAGGGCAGAGAAAAAACATTGGTTGATAGGAATTTATCCCTGTTGCAATATCTTCATTTCCACGTTATGATTTTTTTTTCCTAGTTTGATTTAATAATAAAAACTTGTGACATTACTTTCATCTCCCTTTTCTTTTTCTCTTTTTCTGTTCTCCCTTTTTATTATTTCCTTAATTATGATTTAATCTTATCAGTAATATTCGTGTTGCATTTAATTATTGTGGGAACAGTAATTTTTCCTGCAGCCAACGCTCTCCACTTCTTTTTGTTTCAGTTTTGTTAATTGGTTTAACCATTGCCATGATGTCATAATTCTAATTCTGGAAGTCTTTGTTTTAAATTTACTTTTTCTTTTGTGCGGATGTGAGTGTGCAGGTATGCAGGCTGGTGGGTACGTGTGTAATTATGTTAACTTTAAAGCTTTGGAATTAATTGGCTGGAATCTTTCTGAGTCTTCTTGATTCTCTGTTCTTTTCTTCTTTTTGATTTCCCCCTCCTTCTTCTTATAATGAGATTCTACTTTATTTCTTGTCTCTGCCTCTGAGACTGTTCTGTTGGCTGAGGACTGGAAAAATGGAAGGATCAAAAAAAACCAAGCAAACCCAGATCAATCCAGCACCCTACAATTCCACTTTGGGAAAGTTTTTCTGATTTTACTGCTGTGATTTTACACATCTGCATGCTACTTTTTCTAAGCAAACAGCTCTATCAGGTGATGTATTTGATAGTAGACTAATCTTACAACCCTGAAGCCTTCCTCATGAAATATAAATTCAGATATAAATAGATAAGATAAAATTAAATATTCTTGCTCTGAAAGCTGGTAAATACATCAAGTCACTAAGGCCCATCTGCTACATGATAGATGCAGTTTACGCTGTGAATGGGAGTTATTTGGTGTCTAGCTGATTGGCAGCAGCAGCGGAAATAGCTTATAAACTACGTTGTTAAAATATTTTTTTGAAAACAATGGGATCTATTTGCTCATTAATGTGAATATTAACACAACCCTTAATAGCTTTATTTAAGTTTATGCAATGTCATTTGCTGAGAAAATAGCTTTTGTTGTAACATTTTATAGTGGCTAAAATAACATGCATCTGACTATAGGATAATCAATGTCAGAAATCAGAAACAGTCTCCACTAGTAGATGACAGTAGATAATTTGTCTGTTATGGGGATTTCCTATCTTTTAAATATTTGGGTTTGAGGCTGAAGATATTTGTTTTTCTCATGTGAACCCCTGTATTTCTACATGTTCAGGATATCAGATTGACAAAACTGTCATTGAGCTCTCATGAGACTTCAAGGTTCTTATTCATGGTAACATGAGTCTGTTTTCAGTAGTTCATATGCAGATGCAAATATAATTTCTCATGCACATGATGGGTCTTAATGATTCTGTTTTGTTCAAATGTTCCCACCAGCTCAGTAGAGGGAGAGGCCCCAGCTGGTTGAGGTTTGTCAGTCAGGAATATATGGCTTTATTTGATGGTTTGGTTTTTTTTTTTTTTTAGATGGTTTAAGAATGGCTGGTCTCTGAAAATCTCAGTGTAGCATTTTAGTTTTAGGTTTTGTTGGAAAGCAGTTTTCAATGGGAAAATGTGTCTAAAGCAAAATGCACCCTTACATAATGCCAAGATTGGTTTGGATTATGAAGCAGAAAGTTAGGAAGGGTGGCAGGCAGAACTCTGGATGGGAAGCTCTGGCTTTCCTTTCCTAATCTTTCAGCTACTGATTTTTGTCTTGTCTGCAGTTAAATGGAAATATGTCTATGCCTCTTCATCTTTGATTAGACAAGGGCAGTGCTTTGGTGATTACTAGAAAGCAGGTGAGTCCCTTGCCAGTTAAGCAGCACTGCAAATTTTTATTCGTCCTGATCTGTTCACGATGGATGATATTTTCATGTCATCCTGGATTCTTAAATGGTCCAACTTGACTGTTCAAGAGGGTGTTTTAGCAAGACAGCTGTGCTCCTTCCAAAAAAAGACTAGTCTTGCAATCATATTAAAAATAAGTAGCAGGTATGATTTGAGGTCCAATTCTAGAATAAGCATGACAGAATACAGTTCAACTAATAAATACTAGTAAGGCTGGATTTTTTTTTTTGAGTTACCTTTTCCTGGATACTTCCATTTTTGACTTCTGAACAAGTTTAGTCTCGAAATTGAGACATTGGCCCAGAATTTAAAACTTCACAGAATTTGGAATTGATGAGGCCTTGAGAAGAAGCAGGATTGCTAGTCCTGAAAGTTGTCATCCAAAAACTATTGGTAAGTTTAGCCATGGTTTTCAATAAGGTGAAACCTTGAATACTGCAGCCTTCCTGTCGGGACCTGTGTATTCTTACTTTTTATTGATATTACTGGGAATGAAGAGGTCTTAGAAACCTTCAATCTTCAAGATAAAGAGTTTGGAAAAGACTGAAAACTTTAATTAGTATAAATTAATACTGCTATGGGCATTTTTCAGGACTCAACGAACTCTATATCTTGACGTTATAAATGCTTAATTTAGCAACAACAACAAAAAGGGATAAAGATACCATTCTGAAAGCACATGATAAAGGAGTTTTGTTTTGCTTCATTTTGACAGTAGCTTTCAGCAGCTTGTGTCCTGTCTTTGCCTGTATGTATGAGAGTTTTTCTCTATCTGTAAAATACTTCACTATTTTTCAGACTATAAACCTGTGAAGTCCCTTTGATACCTTCATACAGAAAATGCAATAAAGGATAAAGATTATTTACCATTAGTAAATTACACATTTTGTCCTTTTTTTTGCCCTTTATTGTAATAAATGCAATAAATTTACCCTTTATTGAATCCAATATAATTTCATATATAGAATCATAGATTCATAGAATAGTTAGGGTTGGAAAGGACCTTAAGATCATCTAGTTCCAACCCCCCTGCCATAGACAGGACACCTCCCACTAAACCATGACACCCAAGGCTATTTCCAACCCAGTCTTGAACACTGCCAGCGGAGGAGCATTCACAACTTCCCTGGTCAATCCATTCCAGTGGCTCACCACCCTTACAGGAAAGAATTTCTTCCTCAGATCCAGTCTAAACTTCCCCTGTTTTAAGTTTAAACCCATTACTCCTTGTCCTCTCACTGCAGTCCCTCATGAATAGACCCTCCCCAGCACCCTTATTAGGCCCCCTTCAGATACTGAAA
>JASSUY010034646.1:0-49634 GCA_032466535.1 Forpus xanthops
CGCCGGGGGCCGCTCCGCGGGGTTGGGTGCGCTGTCGGAGCGGCGCCGAGCGGAGGGTGCCCCAAGTCCCTGTCGCTAGCCCCGTTCCCCGTTCGCCCAGAGCCTGGCAGCGCGGGCGGGAACCGAAAATCCCGGTTGAAGCGATTGCGAAAGAGCAGGGCTGTGCGAAGGGAGACACCCAGAAATTGTCAGATGGGGGAGCGTCAGGACAAGGATTGTCCCTGCTCCTGTGCTTCGCCGCTGCCGGCCGAGACCCAGGAGCGCCGTGCCTCGGCCGGGGACCGGGAGCGGGATGTACGCGCTCCCTCGCTGCTGGCACCCGTGTTGCGGTGTCGAGGCTGCCGCAAGGGACAAATGCAAAACCCGTCGGGGGCGCAACGACATTTGACTTCCCCGCGCCCACCGGTTTTCCTCCGGGGTGCTCTTTCAATACAGCAGCGTTTAGGCAGTCACCTCGGGGCTGCGCAGCAAGTTTGTCCACCCCTGCCGCTGCGCGGGTGAGGAGTCCCCGCCTGGGCTGGAGCAGCCAGCACCTTGCCCTCATTTGCCGCGTAAATTTACAGACGGCAGTAGGCTTAAGGGCCGGAATCTGGCAAAAAGGGGCTAACCCACATCTCCATCCGGTTTGAGAGGTGGAATTCAAAGTGAAATGAGCCCTAAAACTCCGCACCAAAAAGATGCCAAATTAAACCAAATTATGTTGTTGATCAGTCCCTAGATCACGGATTCCAACTCCCAAATATACAGTAGACAAAGAGATTAAAACTAGATTATTCATTTTATTTTAGAGTTGGTAATTAGTGAAGGCATACTGGCATGTGGCAGAAGTGAGACACATCACTGTGTGGGTGAGGAGAGGGAAAGTACAAACGTTTCACTGCTATTCATTTCGGGTGATGAGACTAATTATTTTGTACTCTGCTGTCTATCAGTTATGGGCAGCATCACCAGCTCACGTCAACGAAATCACGATCCCAACCTGAGTGCATTCACACAACACGCAAGCACCGAGTTCCACTGAGGCCAACGGATGTTCATTGACAGCAACAGCTTTGGCTTGACCAAGGTATTTCAGCCACTCCTGAGGGATGCTCTTCCTTCTGTGTGTTTTGGTATCTGGTTTTGCCTCTTCTGTGTCTCAAATCTGCTTCAACACCTGTTGAAGCTAATGTAAAGCCAGTGGCAACGGGGTGTATTGCCTTATTCAGTGTAGTTTGATGTGGAATTATGCAACTATTATTTACTACTTGCTTATAGTTAGACTACTATCAAGCTAGAAGAGTGTGATTTTTGGTGTATATAACTCGGCATTGCAAACCATACAACAGATATCGGTGTACTACAAGCCCACAGCATGAATCATTCCACTCTTGAGACGTGCATTGGAAAGCAAGAGGTTACCAAGCCCTAATCAGAGACGGCCCCATCTCACCCACCATACAGCTCCAGGGCAATTTTCCTCACGGTTACATTCAGTCAGAATTTCCCCTAGTTAGAGTCAATAGAAGAGTGCAAACATGATCTTGAACTGATGCCAGCTCTAACCTGCTACTGAGTGAAAAGAAGATAACCCTAGGAGAGAAAATGGTGATGGGAAATAACCTGCTGCTTCATGGGTTTCTCTCAGTTGCTTTTCAATAGCTCTCCACAAATCCAGACCTGTGTTTAGTGTCAGATCTCAAGTCTTCTCTCCGCGACTTACCACTGTCAGGAAAGGCAAGGCACAACTAAAATACCAAGCAGCGCTACTGTAGTTCCTACCGCTGGCATGTGTTCAGGACAACATTACAGCCAAGCCAGTGGCAGCTGCTAATCCAGCTCAGGTACAAGAGTGTCGAAAATACTTCTTTGGGGAGCATTTAAGACTCAGATCCTCTCTCAGATTTGAAGGAACTGAGCACAGGGTGATGCTATGCACCTTGAACTTACCTCTGCCTGTTTCCAGGGCAGCTGCTGCTGCTGTTGCTGTGGGTGTTGCTCCATGCCTCATGCAAGGCTGGACCTCATCATCCTTCCATGCCAGGGAATTGCTCCTGCCAAAGGGCTTGGGCCTGTGGTCTCAGTTCAGTCTTTCTGTGGGTATTTAAAACCCATGAGTAAGCAGTTGACAAACCCTTTGGGAACTGCAGCATTTTTCCATATCTGTATGTCAGAAACATTCACAAAACCTCACTGAAAATGAGACAATATGTAATTTAATGGTACTGTAATATTTAACATGCCATCTGCATTGAATTTGCTTGAAGGAATTTTGCAGCCCAAGCGTTAGGCAGAGCTGTGATGCAGTGAAATTTCCCCCATCTTTCTCCTCCCCTCAAGCAGAAAGCCTTCTCAAACATTCCTTAGTTCCCTGCTGCTGACCCAAGGGCCCACGTACTTAGGGTTTTCCCTGCCCTTCCTTCTAATTGTAGCTCCTTTTCAACATTGATCATACAGACTCATATATTTTCAATCACAGCTTCCTTTTTCTAAATGAGTCCTTCTCACCACATGAACTGACCATCAGGAGGTGTCTGTAAAGCAGGAAACCCCCCAAGCTTTTCCTTAGGGCCTTTCTCAATCCTGATTTAAAAGAAAATAAGATTAAAACCAAGGCATCATGTATTCCTGTAACTCTCTCTGGGCTCCAGAGGAGCTGGACAAACAGGGTCTCTCCCCCAGATTTATGTCAAAACACACTATTTCCAACACAGAACTTGACAGCCTTCCAGAGAAAACAACATGGCAGGACTGAAACACAGTTAGGAATGAGAGCGGGGAAAAATGATACCCAGCCTAGATATAAGCATAAGAATTGTCAGTCAGCAGGAGAGCCGGGACTCAAACATTTTTTGGTAGGATACCCGAGGTGGGAGTGTGGGGCATGGGAGCAGATGTCATGAGTTGTTTCCCCAGCTCCAGACAGGAGCACAGACTTCTTGCTACGGTTTTCTTCCTCCAGACAGTGCTTTGAGATCCTCAGCTGAAAAGCTCTAAGTGTATCACATAAAATGTTTTTATTAGTCTATCAGGTGCATGATTACGAGATTTCATTTTATAGCTACAAATAGCCAATAATTACCTTAGCATCCCATTAGCCCTAGTCTTCAGCCAGACTGTTTGCTCAGGAATTTGCCCATACAAAACGCAGGCCACTACCCCAACTTGCAAAAAGCAGTTTGGCACGTTGCGTTCAAGTTCATAAACTTCCAGTGTAGAGGTGGCTTAATTAGCAAACTATACAGTTAATTTTTCATGGTCAGTACCACGACTGCTAACCTGCTTCAGGGTGAACTCAGAGGCTGCCCCTTTGGCTCAGTGGATGCTGTAGCAGGTCAGTGCTTGCTCACCCACCCCACTCCTGCCCACTCTGTTGCTGCTCACCTCCTCCTAACAAGTTGTTCCCCTCACCCCCACTCCATTTTTCCAGCCCCACTGCAGGGCAGTAAGGGAGCTGTGCTCTCCCCATGCCTCTCCTGCTCACAGGTATTTCGTACAGGAGGAGCATTGCTGGCATGCAACAGATACTCCAGCGTTCATGCTGCCCAAGTGTAGTGTGGCCTGGAGCTTAAGTGGCCAGGGTGGGCCCTGGGCCAGTACTGCCCTGCCATAGTGCCAGGAGCTGGTGGAGGGCTGCGGGGAATGCTGGGGGGCAGCACCACTGCAGGGCAAACAAAGGGAGCGCGGAGGCATCCTGGAAAGGAGAAGGGAAGAAAAAAACCAAGAGGAAAAAGGAAAAAAGAGCAGAGAAGGGAGGTGGTGAAAGAAACAAAGAGGCAGAACAAGGGGAATGAATAAATAGCAGAAAACATGGAAGAAAACAGAGGAAGAGAACTAATGGAGTTAAAATCCATCATCGGATTAGCAGTTCCCGCCGGCTCGGGAGGTGCTCAGCCGCGGAAGGGGAGCAGGCGTGCTGCTTGGGGGCTGCTACTTCAGCAGCCTTTGAGGGGGGGTCGGTGGTGCGGGCTGCGGGAGGAAAGCCCCTGAATCTTCAGTGTTAATAAAAGAAAGCTTTCAGACTTCAGCAGGCTGACTAAATTAGGCTGAATATAAAGGTGCTGTATTATTTCTCAATACGGCAGCGGTATGAAAGGAGGCAATGGGTTTCTTTTGAAGCAGCTGCTGTGTAATCCAGGGCTTTCAGGTGTACTTCAACCAAACGCTCTCGTAGTTTCAGCAGGTTAACTTCATTAAAGGCTCCATCTACCTCTTTAATGTTCACTGAAATCCCACTGGGTGAGTACATTAGGCAGAAATAACCCCCACAAGATGGTTGCATGCTGTTGTTTGGCACAGTGAATGGACCTGGAAGGGGAAATGGAGGAGGGAATGGGGGTCACACAATGACCCAGGCTGGAGAGGACAGATCCTCTGTGACTATAACATAATCATGGGCCTGGCCCTTTTCTAACAGCAGCAGAATTCACTGCAGCAAAACCCCCAGCCTGCAGGAGCCACCCCTCCCAATCCCATCTCTGCCAATAACCTGCTTGGTTGCTGCTTCTCTTTGGTACTCTCCTTCTCCATGCAGCCGCTGGTGCTGGCCTGCAGCTTGCGAGGAAGATGCTGATCTCCCACAGCTTCTCACCTGCAAAGAGGAGTCCACAGAGCTGTAAAGGCCATCTGCCCCTCCAACAGACCCTGGCAATTCTGGTGGCTTTGCTATGGAGGGCTTTGAACTGGGCTTGAGTTTCTTACCCCACTATAACTGTGATGCAGTTAAGGCTCTTGAAAAATCAAATGATCTCTTGCTAGTGTAAAATGACCCAAGCTCTGCATGTTCATCTGTTAAAAGCACCAATAATGGACCACTGACTGTGGTCTCTGCAGTCCCCTACTCACAGAGCAGCATCTGGTCAGCTGCACGCTGGAGAAACTCCAGTTGGACCTCACTCCAGGTAGGCTCAAAAGTAAATTTTCCATAGACTGAATTAGAGGGACACATCTGTGGACCCCTACCCAGTTACAGTCACAAACCAAGAGCCTCATTTAAGGTGTGCTGAGGCTGGTGGGAGTTCATCCATCAACTTCACAGACATCTGGATGTGACCCAAGTGGCTGAGCCCTGCAAAGCCAGCATGACGTCTTTAACTGTAAGTACAGCCATCGACTTCCGCCCGGCTGGCTTCCACGGTGTAAGTGTCATGCTCTGTAGTAACTGCTTACAGGGCTGTATTCTCAGTGTTATAAATGGCAATGCCAGCAATCTTATTAGAACACCTCCTTAAAAATGCACAGATTCTTAAACCAACAAGTCATTTAGAGCCCCCCTTCTCCTGAAACTTGGCAAACAAATTCTTAGGCCAGAAGTGATTTCTTTTTCCTTATAAACAAAATGCCATTACCATGGTTTGGCTCTTGGCTTGATACATCCTGGCGAGAAAATGCATGTATATATTTTAAAGGGCTTTTTCATTTGCTCATCATGCTTTACCTTTGACCTCCCTCCTCTCCCCTCTTGCCCAGGCACATTCTGGCATTGGCTCCCATGGTGGTACATCGTACAGCCCTCCCAGCAGCTGGGGTAGACACTCCCTCTGACAGATAGATAGCGCATTCTTCTGTAGCACTGTCATGGGGGGAAGCCTTGAGCTATGGAAGGTTTTCTTTCCCTTTTAATCTTTTATTTTCTTTGATGTTCATTTTAAAATAAGTTATTGTGCCTTTTTTGTATTACGGTACCTGGCTCTGCAAGGACTGGGACCCCTCTGCTGTCCAAACACAGAGTCAAAGACAGTTCTTGCCTCAAACAGTTTACAATCTGAAGAGACAAAGCAGACAAAACCCAAGAGCCAGATACAACATAGATGACAAGCCTGTGGATTACTTTTGCATTTAGTTAAGTTGTAAACTGTTGAGGGAGAGATTGCCATTTAACTATGCCTGTGCAGTATCAGAAGTGCGAACTTTTTTCTGATGCTGCTGGATAGCCAGTTGTTTGGAGATGAGTTTTCAACACAGAGCACTTAGGTGGAGATGTAAGTTTAGTGATTCCTAAGGGAACCATTGCTTTTCACCTGACGTCACAAAAAATGTATCAGTGACCCACCCCAAAAAGCAGTCTCGTAACAGAAAAAGATGTGTAATAGAAGACAGATGAGGACAGGAAAGGGAACAGGTCTAGAGGATTCCAGCTGATGGCTGGAAGCAAGGCTGAACTGTGTTTTCATCATAGCCAAGCACTCTTGTGTTTTAAGAACATTTCAAAGCATGCTTGGCACAGTGAACATGTACTTAAGTACATGCTTACCTTCCTAAAAATTTCATAGTGATGCTATGATCCTGCTGGAGACAGCTCTGCTGGATGTATCACAGGCTGAAGACTATCTTCATACTCCCCCCTTTGACATATGTGCACATCTCAAGTCAGACCTCACATTTACACTGCTTCCTAGACAAGAAATCCATAATCTTGGAGGAGCTCTACCCTGCTTCCTTTCTCTTTCTATGAACATTTTGAGTCGCAGTCATCACCTGTTCCCTCTGGGGATGGGGCTGCTTCCTTATCGTTGCAGTAACATTTTTCCTAAGAGGTGTCTTCCCTCTGTCCTCAGGATCCTGCAAACAGACCCCATTGATTTTTTAGTGTAACTTCTTGTGGAAATCAATGGTGCTAAGGCTGCTTCACAGTCAATAGGATGGTACTGAGGCCCGTGCCTCAAATAACTATGCTGGATGGTCCTCCAGGGAACTGGGACCTGCAGAACAACAGCCAGAAAGCTGCCCATTTTCTGGGCAGCTCCTATGGTAGAGCAGTGTCTTCACTCTTGTGCTCAGCTGCCTCGACAAGTTATTAGAATCATGTGGCCCTTCACAGATTCAGGTTGTGCTGCTCAGAAATTCAAACCTAGGGCTTAGCACCAAAAATCTGCTGGAGCAGAAAGATGTGAAATGAGGGGTGGTTTTGTGGCCATACAGCCACAGATTAGGAGAATCATTAGGCTCTTCTGGTTTTCCTGAGCCAGGCAAGTGACACAGGACCCAACTGAGTGTAAGCCTGTGGGCAGTACTGGACCTTTACTGTACTCTGTTTCATTTCCACATTAGCAAAATGAGACAGCTAATACCTTTTCTCTCCCACCCCTTGTCTGACTTCTCTGCTCAGTTTTGAACTCCTGACTGGCCTCTCCCCAAGCACAGCACAGTGGATCTGGTGGCTACTGTGATACATACATCAGTTGCAGGTTTTTCCTTTTCTTCCTCAGTGTGCTACATTTATCAGCACCAACCATGAAGCCAGCACGGTCAAGCATTCCCTTGCTCTCAGTACCTCAGAGCATTTGGGTTCGCAATAATACACAGTGCAAAGTTGGTACAGAGCTCAAAGTTTTCCATGTGTGTGCTGAAGTTTGATTGTAACTGTGGGTATCATTATCATCAAAGGGACTGAGGAATGGCAGCTTTTAGTTAAACAAATGGAAAGCTGTATTTAGTCTCTTTTGCCACATTGTGATAGGAAAGAATAAAGGCTTTTAAATATATTTTACAGCTGCTGTTTCTTAGGTTTTTCTGCCTTACAATAGTCTCCGTGGTTCTGACTGGGAAGTTGTTGCAAAAGCTTTTTGTTTTTAAGCCTCCTATTGAAATAATAGATATTAATTGCCTCATTCCTGAATTTTTTGTTATGCTGGAAATTTCGGATTCGAGTGTGTGGAAGGATGAGCTATAAAGAATCAACAGCTGAGAGGGTGTGCCCTGAGTGAGTAATGAGAGAGGGGGCTTAGATGGCACACTGCTAGCAGAGTGTGAAGGGGAAGATACATCCCCCTGAAAAAATGAAAAGACAATTGGCAGAGGAGCTGGGGGCTCTTTTGGGGGAGCAGGGCAGAGGCAGAGCTGGGAAGGGTGAGCTGAAAGTACTCAGTAAGGAAGCCAAGTGGGAGCGGGGACAATGCGAGAAAGGAGCAGCATGACAGCATACTCTTTGGAGAGAAAAAAAGAACTGGATTCATCATACTGTGGCCACTAAAAATGAATATCAATGAAGCAATTAGCTCTGTGAGCAATGGGACAAATGAGCTCTGCTTTCCAGAGGTGCTTAGAATGTGGTTGGATCCACCAGTGTACAATGAAGGTTAAGCTAAGGTTTTTCCTGTTGTGATGGTGTCTTGGGTTCAGCAGTAGCAGTTATTTTTCTCCTTCTTAGTAGCTGATGCAGTGCTGTGGTTTTGACTTTCAGCCTGGGAACAGCACTGATAACACCAGTGTTTTCAGTTGCTGATTAGTAATGCTTACTCTGACCAAGGGTTTTCTGAGTCTCATGCCCTGCCAGGGAGGAAGAGAAGTTGGGAGGAAGCAGAGACAGGACACCTGACCCAAACTGACCAAAGAGATATTCCATAACACAGCATGTCATGTCAACTATATAAACTGGAGGCAGTCACACGGAAGGGTTAGATCACTGCTCGATCGGGCTGGGTATCGGTCAGTGGGTAGTGAGTGGTGTATTCTTTTCCCTTGTTATTTCCCTTATCATAATTACTATTGGTGGCAGCAGCAGTGGTTTGTGTTATACCTTAGTTACTGGACTGTCTTTGTCTCAACCTGTGGGAGTTCCATTCTTTCGATTCTCCTCCCCATCCCTCCGAGAGAGTGGGGAAAGAAAAGGGAGGGGGAGTGAGCAAAAAGCTGCATGGCTGATTTGCCAACTGGGTTTAAACCATGACAGTTCACACTATCATGGTCTCTCTGCCCTACCTCCCCAGCTGTTTTTACAAACCTTGAGGGAGATTTGTCTTTCTAATTAAATTGCCCAATAGTTCAAAAGTTACTTTGGCAGCAGCAGAGAAACACACAGTCATATACCGTATATAAGCCTCTTCTTTTCCTTACAAACTTAAGCTAAAAGTATGCATGTATATCCCAACATGTAAAACCCAGTGCTATCCCAAAGGGCAGCAGCTCGTTTAGGAAAGCAATAGTGGTTGCAATTTCCTCTGGTTAACATGACAAAGCACAGAGTTGTGAGACCCATTCTGGGCAGAACAGAGGTCCCTGTGCCCCCACACCACCACTTAATCTCTCTCCTCTCTGCTCTAAGAAACTCTTTGGCTTCCACCTGCTGAAAAACATGGAGGCAGTGGCTTTCTTTTCCAAATGCTCTAACACATTTGGACTGAAAGCAGTTGAGCTCCCTCCTGCTCTCTGCTCAGTCCCACAGCACAGCCATGGGTCCCATATGTGCCATGTCCTGGGTGGCTGTCACCCAGAAGAGACTGGTTACAGTGCTGATGCCAAACAGAAGGTGAGCAGCAAAGAAGCCCCATCTGTTAAACACATGAAAGGTGAATTTATGGGAGTTCAAGCTAAGTACTGAAACATAGCTGTGAATCTGAAAGCTTTGTTCCAAAGAAACAAAGTCCTGCTTTAAAATAAATCAAAAAAAATCCTATGCTGCTTCCATTGAAGTCAATGGCAAAATTCCCACTCATTTAACCAGGAACAGGATCAGGCCACTTCCAGACAGATTTACAGCAAATACATGCTGTAATGCTCACATACTGCATGTGCTTATTTCTATTTCCAACCATGTTAAAAAATTATAGCAAATGCCTATGGATTTGTGCGTATGAGTTATTGTGCTGCTAATGAGAGGAAGAATTACTCGAACATGGTTTAGATGGTCATCTGTTGCCAGCACAGATGAAATTGCTGGGTCATTCACTGGCTTCGTATCGCTGTTCATCCCATTAGCATTTCCATTAGAATTATTGCAAAATGTAACTCAATTTCTCTCCTTTTTTTTTTCCTTGGTGGATGTCGAGAGGGACACAGGGTGTGTTTGCAATTAGAGCTGCTAAGGAATTGGAACTGAAACTGTAGGCACACTCTTGTGCCATACTGCTGCTACTAATAGGATGCTCCTCTGACAGGACCATTTTTGCTTAACCAGGGGAGTGGGAGAGGTTCTAGGTAATGAAACAGACGGAAATGACTTCTTAAAGCTAAAGGCCCCTATACGTAAAGCATGCACGCTCATACACTAGAAAGATTTGCCTCGTTCATTTCCACATGCTTCTTGCTTTGGGGAGCTGAGTCCATCTGTCTTAAATGTTAAGAAGTTTGCCGTCTAAACCCCTCACAGTTCTTGTTTGTCAGAAGTGCTGCCAAGAGCCAGCAACCAGTGGGTTTTCCAGAAGCTATGTTTGCCAGTCCCTCTGGTATAGAGGCACCAAGTTCTTTGCAGCTATCATTACCAAAAAAAAGATAAATCAGCTCAGGGCTGAGGCCTCCCTCCCCTCACTCCTCCCACTTCAAAAAAACCCGTCTATTGTTTCCCTGTAATTGATGAAGCATAAACATTCAGCTCTGCAGTTTTACCACTAATCACTCTACTTCTAAGACACGTGTTCACAGCTATGCAAGGCACCAGCTGCTGTCATTCCAATGGATATTAATTTATATTGTCTCCCACTCCGTCCTCCCTGCACCGATACACAAAGGGACTGGGGTGGCGGCAGGATCTTTAGATGAAGACATCTGCTTGAAAGGCAGACAGTAGCCTCACTGCCGAGATTGCACCTGGACTTCCACTGGAAAATCAGGCGCACCAGTTGCTTCCTGGCACTGCAGGCTTTGGTATGCACACAGGGTTTTGTCTACCGTTATTTACTTGTTTACCTCGCTCCAGGGGAAATGCAGCGTTAGGACAGAGGGAGGCAGGTTTCAGGAGAAAAACTGAGCTGACTGAAATAAAATGTCACAGACATGTAGTGCAGAAGAGGGAAGAGCAAAGCTGGAGCCTCTGATTTTGCCCCTTTGAAGGGTTCTTTCATGGTGGTTGGCTGCGCTCAGCTCTTCTCTGGAGAGGCCAGCAGCTGCCCAGGCTCACGTGCAGGATGAACCCAGCCACCTTCAGCCTTGGGAGGAGGAGTTCGAGGAGGACTTGTTAGCTACCTCTCTGCAAGATCCCACAGAGACAGACGCTGCCAGCTCGTGCCTGTGACCCTGCTGCAGAATACAAAGTTGGTCTCCCTCTCACGCCCCCAGGCAGCTCCCAGTAACAGGACTCAAAAGAATTACAAACAAACCCACAAGCTCTTCCTATCCACAGTGTGACAGCCACAGTCCGCTCACAGTGGGCACGAGGGAGGCTCACAAACCACCACGGAGACTGCCACAGACCACTTCTTCAGCTGAGACCCCCCAAGGGAAAGTCCTGTGCGTGGGGACATGCAGGGACTAACGTGCTCTGATAGAACAGTCTGTTCTGCTAAAGCACTCAGATACCATCTCCCAGATAAAACAAAGCCAAGGGCTTGACTATAGGGGATATGAAAGATTTCTTTCTCCTAAGAGCAGGGCTGTTTCCCAGTTCCTTCATGTTCGCTAATCAAATGCCAGTGTGACTGGGGTCACATTACGTTATGCTGTCAGCTCTAAGTGCATACAGTATTTTTCATGTCCTGTCCTGGTCTGCTGCCTTGTGCTGCTGTTTCACCCCCAGAGGCACACTAGAAGACTTCTCATTCCTCGCCTTGTAGTTTTGCTTGGAAGCCCTGATCCAGGCTTGGACATGGGGCTGCCACATCCCGTACAAGAGGCTAGTGGAACCTTTACTCACCAGAGAAGCTGGTTGAGCAGTTGCTGTGTGGCATTTAATTACACTAGTAAAGAGCTGAGGGATGGCAATGCACAGTTCAGATGTGAGGTGCTGTTTGCCCATGTTTCCTGCAGCAATTTGTCAAAGTAAAGGACTAGGCTCAAACTGGGCACATATTTCATTCTTTTTAAAACGTAAATGGACATGAAGGTTTGGGATTCTTTTCTATAATGTCTGAGCTAGCAGGGTTCCTGAGACAAACCTAAAACTCCTTTCTTGTTATTACATTACATGCCTGAATTCCCACTGCTCTCTACCACGTGAAGTCACTTACTCTCTGTGAGTGGGTATAAAATACTGTTTCTGGCACAGAATTCATATCTAGGCATGTTTTATTTTGCTTTTTGCCCAAGGTAAATGCGGGTGCAGGCTGGGGAGGGCATCTTTTTTTCCTGTTTTTTTCATTAGCTTAAGCTGAACTTATTGATTCTTTCGGTAATCGCCTCAGAGCCTGTAGTTATGGGAAGGTGACACAAACATCTCCTTTTGCTCCACATAACTTTCCCTGTTTCCTGAGCTCATCTACTCATCTACTCTCCCTGCAGACCTCCAGAGAGCTCTGCTTCCCCAGGGATGCACAGGTCATCAGGCACCAGCCAGGTGAAATATTAGTGCTCCCTCTACACACATGCCTCAAATAAGTAAAGATATTTGGGGACAGAAATGTTGCTTTTAGTATCCCTGTTCCTCTGCCGCAGCCACTGCAAGGATGAAGCTAACGAGCACTGACCATTGCACCATCAGACTGTTTCGACTGACTGGTCCCACTGAAATATATGGCTCCTGAAAGATGATGTTGGGAAGTAATAAGTTTTAGCAGACGCTCGCCACCCCCTTCTTTTCTATAAACAGAGACGATATCTCGAGGGGCAGGCTGCAGATGGTATTGTCTCTTAGTGACATGCATATCCCAGGTTGAAATATCATGGGGAATTGTACCCAGGCCACTGGTAAGTCAGTATCTCTGAAGTAGAGCCCATTTAAAGGACTGCTTTCTAGCAGCAGTCTTAGGCACAGACCTAAGGTCTTGAAGCAGATCGGGGAACAGTTATATCTTACAGTCTCAATTTCCTCAAAACTCTTCCAATGGATTTCCCAGTCCATTAGCCACAGTTTCTATCAAGGTTGTCCACATTCCAAGGAGCTGAGCCAGATGATACTGGGATGATTTAATGGGGGTGGGAGGTGACAAACAGACTGTGGCAAACTTTTCCTTGTGGCCTTGGCTGGTCAGTCAGCTTCGGAAAGAGCTTGGGAGTGAGGGAGCCTATGAAGCATGCACAGGACAAACTTCCACTACCTCAACCTATTCCACTCTGTGTCCACACAGGAATCCTCACAGAGCATACACGCATAGAAGGAAGAGCATATTATTATTATTATTATTGCTATTATTATTGTATTAAATAAATGCTAAATTGTTATTATTGTCTTAGTTTAATTTATCTAATTAATCTAAATGCATTAAATTAATTAGATACATTGTATTAGATAAAATGTATTAGATAAATGATAAATTAGATGCAACCTGGGATCAAAGTCTCAGGACTTGCCCACATAGCAATCTGTATACTGCACCCATGCAGTACAACTCTGTGTGGAGACTTGTATTTAAAATAACAGCTGCTTTTTGTTCGTTGGTTTGGTTTTTTTGCTTACCTTTCTTTTAGAAGTGCCATGGTTTCTGTGTGCAGCTGGTGCTCCATTCCACGCAGAAGACAAGGGCTCCTCTCCCTTGAAAGGGTTAATTGTGCCGTGTTTGCAAAGATCTTGGAGAGCTCCGACCTCCGAGTGCCAAGTTATCTCTTTCTCGCTCTCACTTCCAAGTACTATGACTGTGTGGGCCAAATACAAGTTACTTTTACACGTACTGCTGCTCAGGCCAAGGGAGAATAAAGGTGCAGCTCAGATCTCCAAGCTCTTTCTATATACACATGGTGCCTTTGTGCCCTCGAACTCTTCTTCAGGTGGGACTCGGTTAGGTCAAGCTATTAGTGTTCCAAAGCTTTGGGGCTGCCTGTCTTAGGAAGGCACAGAACATTTGTGAAACAGATACATTAAACACTGTCCACTTTCCATGTGGAATCACAGGATCACCAGTTGCTGGCACCACTGAAGAAAACCATTCCCTGAAATGAAGCCAAGTCCCCAGGACCTGTCACTGCAGAGGTATAAGAGGACAGGAAACCCCCCAGGTGCACAACTATGACCAGGCTATGCATGTGCCCAGGAGAGGTGGAACTAGAAATGATCCTCTCTGCTCTGCCATCACTTTCCTGCCTCCCCACTGCTGCCAACATTTCAGCATCTCTCCATGTGAACCATGGCAAGACAGGTGACAAGGGGACACAAGGAACGTCTTCTCCCAGTTTGTCACAGGAGGTACAGATGAGAAAGTGGCAGGAGTAGAGGGATGTGATGGGATTCCTGGCACTGCAGGGCTCGGAGTGGATGCAGCCCTGGTGGAGCTCCCAGCTTGCTCCCAGATAGGAGATGAAGAGCTGTGGAAAAGAGGAGTGGAGGGCTGGGAGGTGGGAGCCTCCTTCTCCTAGTTGGTTTTCATCCATGTTAGCAGCCGGCATGCTTGACCCCGGCTGATCAAAGTCTCAATAGGACATAGCCCTCATCTTCCTGCCCTGTCACTGCCAGCGGGGGCATGAGTTATTCCTCTTTTGTGTGTGAGGCCCTCCTCCCAGGGACCTCATCTTCCCTCTAATCAAATAATCAGATGCGTTTATTGTTGTGGTAATCACGCCCTCCCCTGCAATGCCTGACCAGCAACAGCTTCCTGGCTTTGTCTGCAGCCATGCAGCCTGGATCCAACCTCTCCTCTGGTGTGACCCTGGGGGGGTCTACGGGGCAGCCAGCAGCTCCTGTGTGTGCTGTGCCTGTAAAGAGGGGACCTCTGAAGGGACCCCAGCAGACAGGAGGGAAAATACACTCAACCAGGGTTTCTCTCTCCCTGACCGGCCTTTGCCAGAGGAGAAAATCATCTACATCCCAAGAGGAGATTAGCGTTTGGAGAAGATGCTGTGTCACTGGGACACACAAGTGAGGGAGAGGGGGAGAGGATGACCCGCAACCATGGCGTATCCCATCCTTGTGCAGACACAGTGGCCATGGGGCTTGACATGCAAGCCTGTTCCACACAGCTTTCCCCCTGAGGCTGAGGGGCCATGTCACCCTGTTCCTGTGGGGCAGCAGCTCTGTTTGGGACCCTTACCCCACCAGCTGCCTCTGCTGCTGCTACTGCACCACTGCAGGGACCTGCTGCTGAACTGTCCTGTCTCTTGGGCTCTCCAGCTCGGCCAACAATATGCTTAACTTGTCTGTTGACCCCCCCCAACACACGTTACATAGCACATATTTTTTTCCTCTGATCCCATATCCTGTTAGGAAATGTCCTGACTGCACAGCACCAGCCTGAGCTTTTAGGTGCTTTTCGGTTTTGTTTTTATTCTTTTGTCCGGTTCTTTTCCTGTGTTTACACTCTCACAGCACAGCATTTATTAATCTGAGGATAAGGACAACTTAAAACATCTTAGCTTGAGAAGCCTCGCTGCAGGGGGAAAAGTAAACTGAGCCCATGCCCTGCTTAGCCATCAGCCTGTGTTGGCCCCAAGGGCCAGGGCAGCCCTATGGCCAAGATCCCTGGGCTCAGGGACATGTTACGCAGCCCCTGGCACCTCAAACACCTTTCCCTGCACGCAGACTGTCTGGGATGCATCAGGGAACTGCATGTAGCTGAGTCACCATATCTGGAGCCTTCTTGCCCTGCATGGGGACCCACACAATGTGCCTGTCTGTGCTCAGCCTTTGGCCTATTTTATGTTTTAATACCAACTGATGTTCTGGCTTGTGAGCCAAGGCTCTGGCTACAGAAGGTGAGGGAAGAAGGGCAAAATAAGGGTAAAAGGAGCAGAGTGAACTGATTTGAAGCTATTTTTTTTAAATCAATAAAGGATTTATATATATATATATATATATATAAAGACTTAGGAAGTTAAAGTAGACAAACAGGTTACTTGGCAGCTAGGGGATAAACCTGAACATTTTGGGTATATGAAGCATCAAAGCATTCCCCAAAGCAGAGGGCCCTGAGAGCTGCCCTGTGGGCTTGGTACCCAGACCCTGCTCAGATGAAGCTGTCTGAAAAGTGTGTGTTCATTCCTGCTCCTGGGAGTGCAGGGACAAATGTGTGTGCCCAGGGCAGCACTGCACACAGGCTCTCCAGGGATGGGCAGCTGATGCGCATAAAGTTGGCTCCCTACACCTAAAGCACTCATCCAACTGGACTCAACCTCATTGAAGCCAGTGAGAGAACAAGTGCCTCTTGTTCCCCACAAACATCCAAGGGGAGATGTGTACCCAAACAGCCAAAACAAAAGCCCCACTCCTTGAAACACTGCCCCAAACACTGCTCATGCTGGGTCAAAGGCTCCCATTGTTCTCAGAGTCTGCAGGGCCAGGGAAGACCCAGAGCTCAGCTGGCAGACAGGCTCCTCTCTCTCCTCTGGGGCCCACAGAGCACCAGCCAAATGTCACTGCTGCTGGCCAAACCCGTGACTGATACAAACCACGTTGCAGGGTGACCTCAATCATTTGCTGGCATCCCTTAGTCAGCTCCTGCCAAGGGAACAAAAAAGTCCTAGAAGGAAACTACCACGATACAGCCCTGCCATGACAGTGACCACCCTGGCCATGTTTTTGGACCTGCTGCTTTGGTTGCCACCTCCCTACTCCCTGCACTCCTCATCTTGAGCTGAGGAAGCCCATGTAGGTGAGAACTTCAGCATGACCTGCAGAGCTGAGCCCGCAACTATATGCCTCTCTTCTTGTCCCCAGGCCATCAAGTTGGTACGTGTGATATTCCTGGTCTGCAAGGGGAAAAAGGTTCCAAGGGCTCCCTGATGCCTTCATGCGTAAGTCATCCCAGGAAGGGGAAAATTCACAACCTAAGTGAAGCCTCACAATTTCCCCTCTTTTCCTAATGCTAAAGACAGAAGAAAATCCACAGATGAGAGCCTCAGGAATTCAAACATGGTGAATGCTGCCTCTGCTCTCAGGAAACTTGGCCAGAAGTAAACATCCAGAGGAATGTAACTGTTGCAGAAGATGGTGCTTGGGTTTTCAAATCCAAGCCCCTAAATACACTCCACTTCGGCTGTGATTTAGTGTTCCTACCTTTCTTTTCCTTTTCTGTTTTGTAGCAACGGCAGTCTAACCACTCTCCAGCCCATCCTCACCCCCCAGCCTTGTTCCCATCACTGCTCTATCCCTTCAGTTGTGCCATCAAAGCGAGCTGGGGGACTGAGTTGGGAAATGATCCATGTCAAGAACAGCCCAGCAAAGGAAAACAAGTCTTTTTTTCTTCAATAGAAACTCAGTTACCTTTGTCCTCTCACAGTAATGAAAATCCCTACAATTGGGGAAGGGGAAAGGACGTGGGGGAGGGAGTAGGACCAAGTGTACGGGGGAGGGATGGAACAGGAGGGGGAAACTTTCAGCGCATTGCTTGTCTTACATGCATATTGCACTGAGGCTTCACTGTCCTCTTGCTGTATATAAAGAAAAATGACTGGCCTGGAGGGCTTAACTGCAACAAAGGGAGGGAGGAACAAGGAAGGAGGGAAGCAAGGAAACACATCCTCTATGGTAAAAAGGATGTGCACATGTGCCTCTGTGAACAGCCCCCAAAACACCCTTCTTGTACGTAACACTCCTGTGACTGAGTTAGCTGTGACTGATTTGGCCAAATCTGAATGCAGAGCTAGCAACTGGCCATGCTAAGAGTGTCTTTGATTTCTTCTGCCTGCTGAAATAGCCAGCAGGCTGTCAGGCTGCTTAACATAATCTTAGAGCAGCCTTATGATTGCTCTAATTTATGCTCTGGTTTCAATCTCTCTAGACGTACCACCTGCCCTTCCCATTTCAGCCAGCCCAGGGAGTACACTGCTGCTGTGCCATGGCACTGGTTCCTATCTAGGAGCGCTCACCCATTGTGGAACCCTTGTAAATCCTTTCCACAGCCAGGGCAGGGACCTCCCTGCGCACTCAGCCCGCCTCTGGGAACCATCACTTACAGAGATGCAGGTGCTGTGGCTACATGTAGCATGTGGAAATGCTGGTCTGCCTGGAACCTCCTCCTCGCTCTGCTGTGCATGGCGCAGTCCTGCTTGCTCTGTGCATCCATCCACTCATGAACTAAGAGGTCACCGTTTCTGCCACTTTTCTTACATGCATGCATTGCTGTAACTACTGACTCCCCTTTGGAGAGAGGGAATGCCTGGAAGTGATTTGGAAAGCAAACTCACTTTTAGATCAAAAGCAGCAATACCTAAGTACATATACATGTATGTATGTGCAGATACATGCTTAGGGGAAAGGGAAAAGGAAAGGAAAGTGGAAGGGAGGGCTGGTTTATTTACTTTTATTTACTCATAAACTGGTTTCTTCATATTTGCTCCTTTTTTAATTCTCTTTTCATTCCTAGAGAAATTATGGCAGATGAAGTCTCATAGAATTGTAGCTTGCTGATTTGAAAGTCTAGGCTGCAATTTTTTATCTTCTTTTTTTCCCCTCACTCTGGATTGAAAGATGTGATGGATGAAAACTCCAATTTTACTGAGCCTGGAGATTAAATCACATCGCTTAGGTGAGGTTTTGGCAAGAGAGGCAGACACTGCTTCCTAACCAGTACCCAGCATTCCGAGAAGAATGGAGTAGGTTTTAATGCAAGTTTACTTTTCTTGTAATGAATTTTAATGACAGCTTTCACCACTGTTTCTGTGATTCATAAGAGAAAATTAAAAACCTGTACCTTGAAACTTATATGACAACCCTGCTAACATCTTGCAGCTTCTGGCATTGTGTCGGAGAACCCTTCCAGTCCTGTTTCTATGCCACATTGTTTTCCTCACAGAATGCATTTCAAATATAAAACATTGAATGTTCATTGCTCCTTTATAGCATTTTTATTCATTACCTGGTGGAGGCAAAGGGCACAGTTTTATAAAGAATCCTCATTGAATGTCTTATTTTGCAATTTTACTCTACTGTACATATTTCCCAAGAAATTGTTTTCTTTCAGATGCAGATATTCCTCTGGAAAGGCAAAGCAGGGCTGTTTCCTCTGCTCTGAGGATTTTTTTGCAGCCAACTCCTCTGGCTTGGGTCAGTTTGTCAGGCATGTTTTGGGAATGGTTTGAGAATTAAGTCTGTTTTAAAGACCATAATCACCTTTTTGGTCCCTGAAACCAGTTCGGGATTTTTGTGCCAGGCAAGCAATAGAATGGCTTTTGCACACGTCAAAGGCTTGTTCTAGACAAGCAGAAAGACTGCGGAGATAAAATCTGTGTCTTTCTTGCAATCTACACCCACAAAGCAACTGACTCAAAAGTGGCTGCAACTTGTCCCTGTCTGTAACAGGGACACTGTGTGAGCTGAGCAGAGCCCCAGGCAGCACTGCACAGGGACACCGGCCCTGGGGGCCGCATGCTTTGGCTCTGTATCACTTTCAGGTGCCAGTAAAAGTCTGGTGTTGGTTACCTACCCGCACAGATGGCTCGAGGCTTCTCAGCATTCAAGGCAAAAGTTGTGTCTGAAGGTCAACATGGCTTTGGGGATGTCAGATATCGGGGGAACCTGGGATGAAAGAGGCAGTCAGGGAAGGGGACTTTGTGGTGTTAGTAGTACCCAGGGAGGTGAAGGGAGGTGTGTAGGGAGCAGGCTGTAAGATTGGGTGGCAAGAGGTGAACTAAGGGAGGGGATGGTGAGAAGTGAGGAACGTCTCTCTCTCTCTCTCTCTCCCCATGATAGTTGATGGGTTTCCTCACAATTACTACTTGCCTTTCTGCTTCCTCCCTCAGGCATAGGTAGCTTTGTACAGCAAGCAGGTCCCGACTCTGGCCTCAGCGGAGGGGTGTCACAAGCCTGGAATGCAAAATGGTAACTGGGGAGCAGTGGTATCAGGAAGTGCCACCTTCCTTGTTGGTGTGTGACATTCACGCATACGGGACAAACCCCTCTTCTCTCCACCACATATTTCTTGCTTAAGTCTGACATGCCTCACTCCTCCTTCCCCCCTTCTCTTCCCTACCTCTTTTAATTTCTCATTCCTCTTCCTTTGCTCCAGTTGTCTGCCCCTATAATTTCTCACTCACTCCCCTCACCTCTCCTTCCCCATTTCCAGAGCAATCCTGTCTCTCTGGTTGCCTGTATCAGGCAACTCCTCTTCAGCCCATGGGGAAAACCAGCAGCAGAGCAACCCTCCCCAGAGCAGATCCTGTGACTGGGAAGAAAGATCCCTTCTCAGTCTCATTTGTTACTGTGCTTTCCCAAGCCATGCCTGAATGCCTCTGAACCTTCTCTGGAGGGCTGAGCACACCAAGCACAGGAAGCCTGAGCAACCTCCTCAGGAGGCCTTTGAGCCAGAAGCTTCTAGCTCAATCAGTACCTTCTGGGAGGTTGCAGGAGCAGCCCAGCTCCACTCCAATCTTGGTAATGGCATTTTACTCCCAGAAAGCCTCCCAGGTTGCACAGCTCCTCACCCATGCGAGGTTGCTATGCTCGGCCCCTGGGTAGTGCTCAACTGCTGCCACATTGCAGCACCTCACTGCATTTCTGTTGGGTGAGTAACCCAGCTCTGAGACCCTCTGCGCAGAAAGGCACTACACCCTGTGCTGCTTAGAGCAGGATGCAGAGCTCATGAGGATGTAGTCTGGTTCCTTAAAATTAATTAACAGTCAAATGGACCCACAGAACTTCTTTGTGCAGATACAGCAGTGATGGCAAAACAGATTTTAACTTGAGCCCAGGTCCCAGGGAAATGAGCCCTGGCATGGGGAAGCCATGGGAGACCACCGCCAAGGCAGAAAGGAGCACCTTCTGAAGCTGTGATCACTGAGCTTCCAGCTTTTAATACACCCCTTGTTTGATTTTTGGCACTATTTGTTGAACTTAAGCAGAAGGAGAAACTGAGGTAGCGGTGTTTCACTTGTCCAGTTTTTAGCTATGAGTGCAAGTTATGATGCAGTGACTTTTAAAATTGGCATCTATATGAATTATGATTTAATGCCTGCTAAAATTGACTCACATAGTTGCCCGTGAACATGGCCATAAATACCAAGATCTGCATTCAAAATGTTTTGGAGTGCAGTACACATATATTTTTACTAAACTACTAATGCAATTTCTGCTGTACCTTGTGATGTAAGCCTTCTATACTTTCCTGTCCATTTTGCTCTTTCACTCTTTCCCTTTGTAGCAAAAAATACTCCATCTCAGAAGGTCTGTATTCTTCCTTCTCCATGTTTTGGTGACTTTTCAGTAAGTATTTGCCACTTGGAAAATTACTTCATCTAACATAACATGCTTGCCTGAATCACAGTGCTCCAACTCAGATTTATGGTGGCACATAATCTGGAGTATGAAAAGTAGTGTCATCAGAGTCAGTGAAATGACCCACATACCTCCAGTGAAGTACCTGTGTAAAACTTTCAGGGAGTCCTAAATCTCTGGCAAGACAGAGCTGCAGCCATCTCACTGAAATACAGCTTCAGTTGGTTTTACCTGGTACCTGCTACGCAGCCACAGAACACCTCGGTTCCTACCGGCAACAAGAGCTTTAGCCATGAATGTGCAGTCTCCTGAACTGAAATTCACCATGATGGCAAGGGAATTCTCTCTCACTTCTCCTTTCAAGGGTGATGGCTTCAGGACTCCAGCTCTACAACTAAAGACAATACAGATTTGAGAGAGAATCAAGCAAAGCCCTGTGATGTTTTTCTCTGTAAGGCAGTGCACGGCTGCTTTATGGTGGGTTTTGCAAGAAGTCACCTTACCAATTCTGATCCGGCCTGATCACACGTGATCTTTCCACATCAAATCGCATCCAGGTGTGGGGATGACTTTTTAGATACAAAGGTGAGAAAGACTACACACAAATACAAAGTCATACATAGTCATAAAGCCTTTATTTTAATGCAAAATAAACCAAGTAAAATTTATATAGCCATATGTAACAAAAGATTAAAATCTTTGATGTGGTACTAGAAAAAAACCTCTCAAATTTTGTGTTGAATTTCTCCCCCAAAACAATCGCACATGATTTTAAAATCAGTTTCACTTAAACACACAGATATTGTCAGGATCACAAACACCACTCTCTCCCTCACAGTAACAGAACAATGTCTTGGAAAGCCTTCTCTTTTGTGCAGATAGTGAATAGCGCTTTCAATTCTGCACCCAAGGCTTAAAGACTCTGCACAACTACTGTGACGGAGATGGTGTAGGGCCTCCTGGAAGTGCAAAGCAGCCCCTGCTCAGAGCAGTGTCAGGATGTGGCCCTGGCAGAGCAGCCAGCAGGATTCACTCACAGCACTAACTCTCTGACAAACAAATCTGTGATGGCTGGGAGGAGGAGGAGGTAGCACAATTCATCTGTAAAAAAATTAGGCAGCATGTGAAGCTATTTGTAGATCAGGAAGCTGGAGTGAATTGGAATTCAGGGCTGCATGCACGCTGAAAAGGCAGAAGCCTTTATTTTGTCTTTAATGCTTAGTCGTCGTCCCCGTCGTCCCCCCCCCCCCTTTTTTCTTTTTCCCTGCAAAGGGCAATTGCTATTTCTTCACGCATTTGAGAGGTACCTGGAGACTTCAGCATCATAATATATCACAGTGGTAATGTCAGCTTGCAAGCCAAGACCATGGCTCACTAGTGGGTGGTCACTCAGAAAATCCACAGGCTCTCTTTCTATCTCTTAATCTTTCAACTGCTGGCCTCAAGCCAGAGCCAGAAAGGCAGGCTGCACACCACCAGCTCAGGAAACCAAAGCTTGCAGGTTCACGTGAGAGCGGGCCGCTCTCCCCCTTGTCCCGACTCCTGCTCGCACGCACACTCACTGCACGCTGCTCCTGGGGCAAACCCCAACTCTCCCTTCACACCCACTACGTCAGCAACTTCACTGCTGGACTGGCACATTTTGGATGAGGGAACGCGAGGCAATTACATGTCAAAAGCATTTCAGACTCATAATTTTTCCCAAACATATGGACATATGGGGAAAAGAACAACTTGTTACTTAACGGCTCTTTTGGATTTTGCAAGTGTGTATTTTCAACCGTCAGTTGTAGCACCTCGTGAATTCTGCACGGTACATATTTTTCCACAATATGGTGCTAAAATCATACATTTTACACTGCAGAGAAGCTGACTACATATACTGTAGTTACACATTATACTTTTGAAAATACCATACCTCTACCAGATATTAAACCAGCAAATAGCAATTTTCTCCCAGAACCATGGCACCAGAGATTGATGAGATGCTCTGTAATACTTTTTGGTCTTGTTCTCCCAGTTAGGTCAGACTGTTCATCGCTCTTCACCTGTAGGATGCATCCATATATGACACTTTCTTTTTTTCCCCTCTTTTTTTTGGAAGAAGCTCTGGATTGATCTAACAGCAGAAGCATCATTTAATAGTCTGCTGGGTAAGATTTACAGCTCAGGTGGTGTTTGTGTGATCTGTCCACCTCAACCAAGTGAAGCCAATGCAGTCAAGGGGAGCTCTTAAGGAGAGATTCAGGTTACAGGGAGACAATTGCGCAGGTCCTTCAAAAGCTAAAAATAACCCAGGAGCTGTTTCCATCCAGATTTTATTTGGCCCTGGCTCTTGAAACACTGTAAGTACTGTTCACTGTGATGCCATCTGAAGGGTTAGTTGAGAGTGATTTACAAAGGCGGCAGTTTATATTCAGAGCTGTTCTTCATTGTGGCCTGGCTTGATAAAGCCACTGTCACAAACCTATTAGTTTCTTTACGGCTGGATCAAATGTATCAGGGGTTATATTTCAAGGAGGGAAAGGAAAGTATTTTAATTTGTTTTCGCTTCACTTTCAGCAGGCCTTCATAACACCAGAGGCTACCCTGGGGCTGCCAAGTCCTGGCTCAGTATCCTGCAGCATCTAAAACTCTTTGAGAGAAGTACAAGGCTGTGTACAGCACGTACAAGACAGGCAGAGTTTCCCTCGGGAATGTGCCTTATTTATGGAGGGCACCGAGAGACATCCAGCCTTACATTCAACCCTTCCTCCAGAGGTTTTTCCCTCCTATATTACTAGGGAAGAGGGCAGAAAGACATGCAACAAGAACTGAACTTGCTTCATAATCAGTTGCATTCCTCTCCCTCTCTCCCTCCCACCAATGCTTCCTCCTGACTGGATTTAGAGCCGTGCCTGCCCCTGCCCCAGGGAGGCCAGCCCAGCGTCTGAATCATGGAGATGTTCTTCCCACCACTCCAAAGCTTTCTTCTCTCCCCTGCTTCCCAGCCTGGCTGGTGGGTACAGATTGGTGTGAATGCAAATGACAAAGTTTGCTGGGCAGCTGCAAGTGCTCCCCAGGCCTCAGGGTTACGCCAGTCTCTCACCAGCATTAGCAGCACAGAAGAAATGCTGGCTGGGTTTAAACACTGCTTCTCATCAGGGCCATTACCACCAGTGGTGGTTCCTCAAAAGCAGCAACACACAGACCCACCATGCCCTGGGCCTTCCAGAACTCTTACTCTAACAAGCCTTTTCCCAGGGATATCTAGGAAAGGGATATGATCCTAGCAGGACAAACCTTGCTGGTGATATTTAATACCTGGGAAGTGACCTACGTGATTTAATCTGTTGCATACCAAAGGCGTCAAGAAGACATCAAAGAAATCCTTGTGCTTAATGCATGGCCAGGTCACAGTCTCTCCCTGATGAGGAGAGAAGCCCAAATGGCTTAATAGCACTCTGCTACCAAGGCAGAAGTCAAGGAATTAAGGGCACTTGGAAACTTCACAAAATGTATTTCTAGGTGACAAGACTGTATGGTTTCCCTGTGACAAAGTCCTTGAGACAAAGCTTTGCATAGCTGTGGCCCTGTTGGGCCAGTAACACAGGTTCCTGTGGCTGGGGACAGGCATTCCTGACCTCCTCAAGGCTGGCTGCCTGCAGAGCAAGCTCAGGCTGCACAGGGCAAAGAGCTGCCATGAACCCCACGGCTCTGTGCCCCCTTCCAGCTCTGCTGTGCTACTGTCCCCTCTTCCCATCCACACCTTCTCTTTTCCTATGCACTGCTGCACATAACTTCCCAATTGGCCTGATGGCCCCTGGCTGCAGGAACTTGAGTAGTTTGGCATTTGGCACCAGCTGAGGCTGAGCTCCACTGAGGGGACTTAGGGTGGCCCTGTGCTGACAAGCTCTTCCCTGGGGCTGCAAGGCTGGCGAGGGCAGGTCATGCTGCTGCTGGCACTGTGCCTTAACCTGGCTGTGGAGGGGCTCCTGCTGGAGCCAAGGCAGCACCTGATGCAGTAACTTGATATGAATCATGGAGCTCATGTCCACTGGCATCTGCTCAGGCACTTCTTGTAGGCCAGCTCTACTGAAACTCCAAGAGCTGGCAGCAGCTGAGGATCTGATCTCCAGGGTTTACATTTGAAGAGCGCATACTGTATAACTAAGAAACAATCTCCGAGTGCACACATGTACAGACACGTGTTTCTTGGGTGGCTGGCTGCCCTGTCCTTTGCAAGCCTGCCCAAGCATGGTGGGTAAAGCTTTTTGCCTTACTCTAAATGCAGCAGCTGCAACAAGAGGAAAATCTTGCTATATAACCTACAAAAAATGAAGGCTACAAGATAAATGCTGCTACCAGGAAACAGAAGACAGAAGACAGGACAGATTACAAATCTGCAGCATCCTTATAGCACAGAGCTGCTGGTCTGAACATGCTTGGAATGTGGCCACTACCTCCGTGGTAGTCCCTTGTCAACTTACACTGGATTACACAAGGTTCTCAGCTCTGCACGAAGTCCTTATTGCATGCTGTGTACCCACTTAATGGTTCTACAACAGAACTCTGAAGTAAACTCTGGTGACACCACTGCCCTTGTATATACAGATAGCTGCATATGTATAGGTGTAACTGTATTCGGTAAGTAGCCCTGAGGTGTATTAAATGTTGCGCTTCTTTTGCAGCAGCCACTGTCTATTTATAAAAGGAATTAAAATATACTCAACTGTCTGGTACCTCACATACTCAAAACACATCGTACCTCACGTGGCTTTAGTCTGCCTGTTAGAAAGCACCTACGCTGAGCCCAGCTCAGTAAGAACGACTCCAGGTCTCGTGTGCCACTCTTACAGGCAGCTACGCTTAGGAACAACTTTACAAAGATATGATGTCCAATGGATTCCTCCCAAGCTGTGCTAGCAAGTCCAGTATGTAGCTATACAGCTGCAGTCATGGGGTTCTTCTGCCTGGGATCCTGTTGCCTGTACTGGTACTGCTCTGGACTGGTCCCACGGTGTCGGATAATTTCATTATAGGCTGGTGCTCGGTGGGACTGAGGAGGGGAAGGTGGCACATCCTGCCGGAGGGGTCCTTTATGCTGGTTTGTGATGGGCTGGCCTGGGTAGTACTGAGGGTACCTCAATTCTGCCACTCTTGTGTCTGGCACACGGATGTAGTTCCCCTTAGATGGGTGGACGACAGGCTGTCCTCCTTGGTAGTAAGGAAGATCTCTCTCTTTGTATACTACTCGCGGCCCCGTTAAATATTCCAGTGGCTCTGCAGGTCCACGCCTGAGAAGGAAAAACAATGAAGCACATAAAAAAGCAGCCTGCTAGCCCAGTGACACGTTATTGCACTCACAATCTATGTTTACTTTGGGAAAGGAAATTCCACCTCAAGCATGACAGGTCCAGATGAATCAAAGGAACTTATGAAGGGTAACAAGCCTCCCACCTGCGTGCTATGAAAGTTCGTGACACCCAGGACGCTGGAGGAAGGGTCCAGCGCACATCACAGCCCTTTTACAATGGCAGAGCACTGGAGCCCTTCAGTGCCCAAAGTCAGCCTCCTCTGATCCATTTGCCATAATGGAAACAAAGCTCCTTTAAACAATGCACGTTTGACTGAATCTTATCTAGCCTGAGGATAAACAGATGAGTTGGGTCTACAAGTCTGCAAATCCCGTAAGTTTTACATGCACAAATATTCATGCCTTCCAAGCTATTTCCCACAATTTTTTCCTCCTAGCATGTCACACTGTATAACTTCCCAAATACCACAGTTGCAAAAAACTGGAACTCCTGGAATAAAGACTGGGGATGTTACCTGTGTTTAACGCGCAAGCTGCCAATGGGGTTTCAAAAAACTCTTGTGATACACAAAGCCTGATACTACAACAGCCCTGTAACTTGCCTGCATCAGTATGGACCTGACAAGCTCTAGTTCACAAAGAAAGCAACATGTGAGCGTGTCATCCCCGAGGATGAGCCATGGAGCCCTCTTTGTAGCCTTCTGCATCTTAATTCCATGATTTGCACTAATGAAGCATTGATATTTTTTCCTAGTACACCTTAACTTGTGATACTTTTCAAATGGCAAAAATAATTGTTCTCACAGACATGTCACAAGAGCATCCCCAAAAGTTCAACTCAATTAGGAGTTTTTGCCAGTCTGATTGCAAATGTCTTTGCACTTTGGGCAAAGCCTCCCACTGACTGCAGAGGAACCTTCTCTCTGAGTGAGAGCTGAAGGAAGACAATAGGGTTTTGACCCAAATAGGGGCTAAAAGTATAAATCAATTACACCTGTTCTGTGGCTTTGAGACTGAACTCATCAACTGCTTAAATATTCTTTGCATAGATTTAATATAAAAGTCATCATTCTGGTCCAGCAGATCAGGTGTTTGCAATTCATCGATGACTCCCTTGTTCACATAGAGATTTTATAAGCATGCTCCCTCTTTCTTAATCTGTGCTCCCAGACTCACTGGAACTTGTTTTGCATGAAGTAAAACAAAACATGTGGTTTTCTGCTGCACTCGTTTAAGCCCATGGGGTAAATCATGGACATAGGCAATGAACAAACATTATCTGCCTTGAAATGAACCTACAGTTCTCCCCCTGGAATAACTTAGTGCAAATGTTTCCTGTTTAAAATGGAAAGAGCAAAAGGAAGAATTCCAGGCCTTGGACTTTTAGGACCCTATGCTCCCAAGGGACTTTTTGCTTTAAAACCAGAACATTATAAAAGACAGGCACTCCCAGCCTCCCCTTCCCCACCGCCCTCCTTGTGAGACAGTCCAGACAGAGTGCTGAAGGGCCTGAAGTCACCCTCTGAGATACTAAAAGGACTCTTAACCATATGCATTGAGACAACTGCTGTCTCTGCTCACACACCTACGCCTTGCAGCAAAGCCTAATTTCCACAGCAGGCCAAAGATTTGCTCCATGTATTTCTATATGAAGACTTGATCTCTACTCAGTTCCATCACGCTCAGCTTTTAGTTCCTCTGCATGCAAAACCACACTTCCAATCATAAAAGGCTTCTGCGATGGCAGGAACTGCTTTGTGTCAAGCAGCAAACCAATAGAAATAAGTGTCAAACCTATACCCATCACCTTTTAATATAAGGATAATGCTCAAAATCCTGTATATTAGATTTTGTAAGAAGTTCTCATTGGTAGCTATAGTCAATCAAATTCTTGTGGATCACATTAAAAAGGGACTGAGCTTGGAGCCTGACCCAGAATTCACTGAAGAGACAGGTAGCTTTTGGACTGCAAAACTGAATTACTCTAAAATAACAAATTCAAGACTAATTGGTACAAAAATGACTGGAGAACAGGACTGAGCCACCAACGTCATCTACTGAGGCTTCAGCACACAGCTCATGCCTCATCTCACACAGGAGGTCTGGATGTTGCAGTGTTTTGCCATCTAGCCAAAAGAGCTGTTTCTAGGAAAGCTCAGTTGGTCCCGTTCTTGGAGATGCTGTGACTGTGTGGAGTGTAGTGCATTCAGGCAGCTTTGACCTAGAACTGTGCAGTGAAGATGAGTCTGAGCCATGAGGGCACAAGCACACTAGACCTGAAGCATGTATCCAAGCTGCTGAGCTTGTGCCATCAGACCTTTATTGCTGTTACCTACGCTACAAAGCTAAATCCACCACTGGTTCACTTAGAGCAAATACACTCGATTGTGTAGCTAAACTGCAGAGAAATATGAGGGAAGGGAAAACTGCCTCAAAAAAATCAATGTTCGCGCACCAGTTCCCCTTCTCTGAGTGTGAAACACCTAGAAGTGGCATCATTATTGAGTATCTAAGTCAGGGCTTACCAGCTAGGAAGAGAGGTTGTACATGGAGACAAGACTTGAATCAGCTTTACATGGATCTTTTAGGGAAGCCCCAGAAAGACAGAAGGTATGTGAGTTTTTTTAGCAGCCTTGGCGATAATACAAGCAGTGATAGAACCAATGATTGCCAGAACTCTTACATTAGTAAAAACCTCAGGAAACCCTGGTAATTGCCCAAAACCAGAAGAAATTTCATGACAGATATCCCCGTGGCCGCACCACATTCTCCAGCTCACTTCCCTGGTGATACCAGCAGGTGACATGTGAGCAGATAACTACGCTACAGTGACAACACTTTTCTTCCCTTTTATGACTAGCACTGCGTGTTGAAGCCAAGTTATTTCCTGGGGATTCATTCTTCCCCAACTACCAGCCATGCCCAGTGAAGTCTGGTTCTTAGTGAACTATTCACAGTGCAACCAACCAGCCTGGGGAGTCTCCATGAACCACTGACATGAACCACCATCTAACAAGTCTTACAACACAGGAAAAACAGCCCTTCCTTTCCCAAGTGAGACAAATTAACCATGAGAAAGTCAGCCTTTTAAGGCAGAAGAAAAACCTACAGATACCAAGCTCTGGCTGTAAAAATGCTGTCACCATTAGGAGTAAGTCTGGGACAGTGGGGGCAGCTCCTGTCAGGAAGAACAGGGCTCCTCTGGAGCAGCACCATTTTCACTTGATAGCTCATGGTGTAAAAGTATATGCTGCTGTTTATCCTTAAAGAAATTGCCATAACAACTCAAAGCAAACACTTTCTACTTGGCAGCCCCTTGTAGATGCTGTGCTTGTTTCTACAAGAAGCCAAACAGCTCCTGCCCTTTTACTCGGCAGACACTGCCACCTCTGAGGAGGGCTAATGAAATTCTCCCCTCCCTTGCTGTTTTTGTTGGCTCCTGATGAGTTCAGAGTTCACAGGGCTGTATCACACCTCCCAAGTGACCCACGGTTTGGGGGTCAAAGCAATAACCTCAAGTGGAAAATCAGTGACCCAAGGGAGTGATCAGAAATCCACAAATTGGGTCAAGCAGGTCCAGCCACTCAAAAGGACCAGCCCAGGAGTGTGCCCTCTGAGAGGACATGCTGAGTAAGAGCTGCTCTGACCATCAGCTGTTTTCCAGATTTTGGCCAGTTGTTTGACCTGGGGCCCCAGTGAAATTAATGGCAGGCAGAAGGTAGCGAAGCTAACACAATATCCTGGGAAGAAACTGATCTCAGAGCTCAGAAAGTGTTTCTGCTGGTAGTTAGCTCTGCTGTCTCCCACTGGAAGAGGCATTACTGATGTGGGTGTAGCTAAAAGCGAGGATGCTGCTGAAGCAAGCAATGGAAGGATGGGAGGCAGAAGCACCAGATTCAAGAAAGGAGTGAAACTGATGAGGCAGTCTGAAAACGCACTCCTCAAAAACGTCATGGGCATGGTGTCCCTTAAAATGTTCATTTTATTGTGAGGAAGCTAAATCTCACCTTGCCCTGCAGAGCAATTAGAGATCTCACATGTGCTTTGCCACATAATTTCATACGCTGGTTAGCAGCTCTACGGGTTTATCTTCTAAATGATTCAAGTAAAAACTGTGATTGGTTTTGAGCTTTAAGAGCACAAAGAAGCCTTGTCCAAATAAAGCACATAACTTGTTGCTTATGTTCAATTAACAGTACATGGTTGCTATTTTCTCTATGACAACTAAAGCCTGAAGTAGGTTTGTTCCCCCCCCCTTTATTAATCTGCCAAGCACCAAGAATATAAAATCTAATATTTTCTGGCTTTGCTGCACAATTTTTAAGAGTCTCTGAGTTTATTTAAAACTGAACCAAAGGATTCAGAACATTTAAGAAAGGCTTCCTTTACCCAAACTGCTATTTAGCCACTGAACTTAAACCGGTATCTATAGGTTTCAAAAAACCCAACTAAACCACTTTTTGCTTTCTGCAGTTTCCTTTTTTTATTTTAAGCTCCAATTTCAGTAATTCTTCAGTTGTGCAGAATCTCACAGGGTAGACTGGCCTAAATACCTGATGCTTCAAAAAACAACCAGAAAAAATCATTTCATTTCAGGTTTACTGTGTTTCATTGTTAACCCCCATTTGCAGGTCACCTTTAACATCAGCCATGAGACACATGCTTGGGTTTTCTGAAAGGAAAGCAAAATGACAGTCTGGCTGTTCACGCTGTGCCCCATCACGTTGGGGTTTGGATTTCATCGTGACAAAGAGTTTTTCTTGCCTCTGTTCTATAGGGAAAATCACAGAGGTCACCCTCTTAGTACCTGGTAAAAAGCAAGGAAGGGAATGCTCTCTTCTTACATCACTGTCTCCTTGCTGCTGAGAGAATATTTTGCAAGGGATATAATCTCACATGAAAAACTGCATTCTTACTTTGTCAGGAAGTACTTCTTGAAATACTTCAAAGACAGCTACAGACTAAGTGGCAAATGGAAAGCCCACATTTGGTTGCAGCCTCTTTCATGTCTAAACAAGACATACAGAGACTCTGGGTGATGGCATCAGGCAGCTCAGGCTGTGATTAAAGAACAGGAGAAAGCAATAAGGTCCTATCTTGTGTCCAAATTTTCACTGAAGAACTCTATTGTATGCATTGTGATTGCATGCTGTTTGTTCTCTGCCAGGAGGATCTACTTTTGAAGAAGAAAGGAGAAGCTGATGTAAGAATTAAATTATGCAAACAAACAATCTTACAGTACCAAATACATTACACTGTGTCTTTATAAAGCTTTTCTCAACATGCACTAAAAACTGGCTGAAAAGACCATGTAGTCCCTATCTTCAGATACAGTATTAAAGACACCGCAGTGTTGTTTGTAGTTCGTGGCACTAAGAACTTCTGTTGCTTAATATTCAGTGTGCACATAACTAAAAAAAAAAATATATAAAAAATTAAATCACTGCAGGTTTAAAAACCAAATCACTGCATGACTCCGAGCTTCATTAAAGTCTGCCTTGTATCTTGATAGGAGAGATACTCCTCTAACAAATATTCTTTGCCATTTCAGACCAATACTTCCCATAGACAATGATGGGTTTTGCATTTAAAAAGCCACTGGAAATCAAATTTGATATCTTAGCACTGCAAAGAATCTGCAGCATGAGGAAGTGCTCAGTGGCTGCTGTCTGTGTGGCTTGTACCTCTCAGAAGGCTGATGTCTAACAATGTCGTACTAACCTCAAACACACCACACACAGATTATTTATGGGCTGAGATAGTGAAGGTGCTTTCTTCTCCTGTTCTTTTATCAACAATACAAGGCTAAAAAATCAGATAACGTAAACGAATGCAATCCCTGGCTCTCATGTAGCACATGCCATGCAGAGAGAGCTGTTTTTAGTTTGAGGACTGTGTTTGGAATTCCTTCAGTGTCAGGTTTCCAGTTACCAGACCCTCATCCCCGGGCCAGGCACGACTGCGGTTGGACTGGATTAGCAGAACACTCTGCAACGTATATTACATAGCTTTGACTTCTACAGGCTTTACAGACCCATAAAAATAATGATCATTTCATGACCTGCGTTTCTGGGGCAGGGGGAGGAAAAAGCAGAAAATTCTCTCAACTTTTTAAAAGAATTCATATTTGCTTCGGATTTGGAGAAGCAGGGATCCATATAAGTTTGAAATTCAAGCAAGAGTACATTTCAGATGTAGTGCAGGCAGGCCCAATGCTCCTCCCTCACAAGCAGTTTTGCAAAACTGAACAGCAGCCTGGTCTAGCCTGTGCATCAGAGCTTCTATGCGTAGTTTTTCTCTCTCTACAGTACTATGGCTTGGAATATTTAGAAACAAACAGCAAAAGCACCACATTCCTGGAAGGTAAGTACATAGACAGGTTTGTTACTCTAGCTGAAGTCTAGCCTTGAAGCAGCTAGAGAGCAAATGTCCAGGACTACATATTGAGAGACGTTGGGCCCTAGCAGCTCTCCCTGGGCAGTTCTTAGCAATTGGAGACATTTAGGTGTTCCTCTTGTTTTTACATCTAGGAACAAGCATAAAGCTTAGTCTGATAAGCAGACTGCAGAAACAGCTGTAAGATAGTAAGATAGGAAAATAGTAGTCTGACAGGTTTAAAACTTTACCATAAGATTATATAAGATTTCTTATGACAGCATGAACAGTCCCTTTTGCATGCAATCAAATTGATTGTTCTCAATCCCTAATGGAGCAACCTATGTCACAGACTGGCTAACATCAGAAATCAGAGTGCTATTTAATTAAACCCCCTAAATCAGCAACAAAGCCATAAACCATTGTGTTGCTCCTTTGCTCCAGCATTAGTTTATTTTCCACAGCAGATATCAGAACAGCTCCTGATAATCCCATCCTGCAGGCAAAGCTCCCCTTTCTTTCCTTCTCTAAATTCAACCTACAAACATAGGAACTACAATAATCAGGATTAAAGCCCTCAAAGCAAGAGCAACAAAACCCTGACTATGCTAGCCAGTGCTCTGTAAATGCCCATTAAGCATTCAAAACAACTAGCCCAATAATCCTTCCTACTCAATTCCTCACTTGTTTTGTTCATATGCTCTCAGGCATGGTACATCTCTTCTACCAGGAGGCATAAAATAAAGTAGCACCTATTGAACAAGACGTCGCTATTCTGTGATCTCTTCAAGCTTAGAGGGATCTTAAGTAGATTGGTACTTTAAGTAGCGAGTCATTACAACATGTGTCATTTCATATGTTACTCATTATTCAACACAACATAATACCGTGTGAGTCATTAACCTCTTGGCACTGGTAACCTACTCTCAATGCTAAGCAGTCATGCTTGTTGCTCAGGAACCTCCATGCTCCATTGGGAAGAGACCTCACAGAGATTTTAAGGTCCCTTTGGTCTTTTGTTTTGCAGATCAGCAGGGGCTGAAAGCTCCTCCTACAGACTCTTGGCCTTTCCTCTCCTACATCACATTTCTGAGACAATACTGGCCAAGTTATATTGGAGGAAGAAAACTTCTTTTTAAAGGATATATGCATCTCAAGCCAGCAAGAGAAGCAAATGCTTATGTTTCTCAGATGAATTTTGCATTTCAGCACAGGCTTTAATACAAAGAAATACTGTATGCATGCAGAAATCCCAGCACTGGGGCAAGATGCTAAAGTGAAATTCCCCTTATGGTAATATTTGTGCTGCATTACTGTGCAGTAGCTCCAATGGACATGGGGACCCCACTATCACTGCCTGACGAGAGCCAGCTACTTCCCCCAAGAGCAGGTAAGCAATGAGAAGAGAGAGAGAGACGCAGAGAAGGTGAGACCCCAGCAGTAGCCCAGCACGGAAGTTATAAACACTATCCACATCTCTTTGCCTCAACCTAACCTCTACTGCAGATCTCTACTTTTTCTGGAAGCTAATGGGGTATAAATTAAAGGTCCTGTGGTGGTTCAGGAGATTTTAATTTGATGTAATTGAAATTCCATTGTCATATTCAAAATTCCTCTTCAGAAGCAAACGAACACACCATGCAGGCACCAGGAAAGCTCCTCCTGAGCAACGAAGCCTCCTCCCTTTGCCTATCCAGTCATAGCACTATTGCTATCCATGCTGTTTTGTAAAGTGCTTTCAAAGATATGTAAACCCAATTTCTATTGTGTTCCATTTTTCACCTGGAATGAATTTAAAGCACGGTGCTTATTCAGCTGTGCTGTTCAAATGGTTTTCAACAAGTAACAGGAATCATTAAAAGAGTCTTCCTAAGTAGTAACAACCCAGGCCCAGTCTTTACTACTCAGCTGCTAGGATCTTAACATGCTGTCTGATCCTTAGTGGGCTAGTAAAACCCTGTGAGAAGTGGTTATTAATGTTATTATCAAGCTTTTAGGGTTGGGGTTCTTTTTTTTTTTTTTTGTCCTCCGCAGAATCTCTCATTTAAGTTAAAGTCTTCCTTGCAGCGTTTTCCCCCACTGCCATGATGAAGCATGGCTGTCAATTCTGGCTCTCATGGCACAAACTGGATAGTAAACCTGTGCTTCAATAAAAAAAAGGAATCCGTTTTTGAAACTGATGGTAGCCGATTATTTTTCTCTCCATTTTATTTCTTTCTGGGCCCAGACATTCTGTTAAATTCACTAGAATGTGCCATTCCCTTTTTTCCCCCTTTGCAACAAAGGCAAAGCTCAAGACCCAGAGGAAAATAATGGCTGATTTCTGGGAGCAAGGGGTATCTTAAAGACAAGCAGCTCACTTTCAGAATTTCAGTCATTGTTGCTCCCCTACTGCTCATGTACTGAATTGCTCCTAAACAGTGCAAACAGCCTGTAAGTACATCTTCCCCCCTATATTTTCTTTTGCTAGAACCATTAATTTCTATACAGGCATTAGATTATACATTTCCTGGCTTGTCACAGTCCATTAACACTCTGGTAGCCACCCCTTTTCCAGCCAGCCATTAAACACCACCTTTAATAATTGAGATTTAAAGGCATGATAAACAGCTGAAGTTGTAACTTTACAGCTGCCTCTACAGAAGTGTGTAAATCTCCAGATTTGGATAGGCAAATCAGTTAATTAGACTTGCATTATGTCAAACTTTGCGGGTACTCTGACAGCAGATGTCCTGAAGTTGAGCTTTAAATAACCAGGGTCAAACCCCTCAATCCCACTGGGCTGGGAGAGACGGAAATGTCCCACCCGGTGCCCAGAGAGCAGTAGCACTGATTGCAGCTGCCGTGGCTCATAGACGGCCACAAGCGCCCTGCGACTGCAGCCTGTTCCAGCTGTGTTTATGCTGGCTTTCTCCTTCAGAGCTTCTACAGTTACACTAACATCAGTGCAGCTGCAGCAAGTGGAGCGGCTGCTGGCTGGACATGCTCTACCTGCTGCCTGTGGTGGAGACAACCCCTGTTATACCACTCTTGGGTTTCCCACCTGCTGGCACACAGGTTCTCTTTCAAAGTGGGGCCATGCCAAGCTGGGAGATTGAGCTCAGCTTCCCCTTGCCCCTACCTGCAGCTGAGGAAAATGCTGTGTGGACGGCCCTGAGGTCACTGCCAGCCAGTAAATGATCAAAGCTGGTGAGATATGGAGCTGCAGGCCACAGGGCTCTTTAGGGGTATGGGTAGTAAGAGGTTAACCTTCAGTCATGAGGCCCAAGTGCCTGTGCTCCACTTCCGCATGAGTTATCTCCCTGTTGCTGCATTTAAAAATACTGTATGTAATTAACTGTTATCAGGTTGTTAAGCAGTGTGCTGAAGTGTGAACTTATCATTCAATTGTTTCCTCTATTTACAAAGTCTCTGCCATTCTCTGAGGCGGCAGCCTGGGACAGGCTGTTGACTTGTTCAGATGAGGAGGGTTTAGCGCACCAGATTCTGGTAGCAGAAGCAGATTCTGGGGAAGTGAGACACAGTTGTGAATCTCATCGGTTCCTGAAACACCTCCTCAACATGCCCTGCAGAATAGCTGTGTGTGAATGAGACACACACCACCGGTACATCAAATACATTACTGTAATTTTGCCCTGAGACCTGAACCATGCAGCATTAAGCAAATGCACAATACAGCTCCCAACCATTGTAACCCAGGCTCGTGGGTATAGGTAGGGATTTCACTCACATATATGGCACTAACTTTAATGTCTTTATACGTATATACACAAGCTATGTGGTCCATTCACAAATTAAAACAAGATCTTCCATTCACTTCCGTGCTCAGTTCTTCACCTTCCCATTAGTTGCACTTTGTTTCCTAAAGAAAACCAAATCTGGAAGTGAGTGGACTTCATGGCAGACAACAGGCTGAAGACAGAAGGACATGGCAAGGGGACAAAATTCCACATCCTCTGCTGTCCTTTGCCTCCCTCCACAACGCCCAGGTTTGGTTTCCTGAAGACCATGGCTTCCACCACTTTTTCTGCCACTTTCCCCTCCTAGCCTGGCTCTTCTTTGCTTTCTTCCCCAGCAGTGCCAGCCCTGGCAATGCCTGAAAGGAGATCAGAAGCACTATGCATCCAGCAGGACTTACTGGTGAGGTCTCTTAAGCATGCAGTGTCCTTTGCTCTTTGGTGCAGTCATCAATACCCCAGATCTGTGTGCATCCTCCCCAGCACTTGCAATAGAGGATCTATGTAGCTTCTAAACAAATTTCTTCAGTGCCATCTGCACATCATGCTGAATGCCAGACAACAAGATATAATTTGCAACAGCAAAGTTCTTGGAGCACAGCAACCTTCTAGAGACAGAAAGCACAGCCTGTGACAACACAGTTATATCAGCTTAGTCATGTACCCAGAACAGAAGATACCAGGATGCTGAAGCTGGAAGAGGGAGCACACAGCAGAAGACAGAAAAAAAGAATGCTTTTACGACACACCAAAACACTGCAACATTGAGCAATGGAAAAGCGATGTCAACAGCTGGGAAATAGTGATACCTTTGTGAGTGGTGATAGCATAACCGTTAGAAGATAGGGACAAGCCAATATGGACATATAGAGAGGCTTTGGACAGAACCACCATGTATAGGCTTTGATTTCTTTTGAACATATATATACATCATGTGTCAAAGACTACCATGTGCAGCAGAATCTTATGTGCAAGATGTGATGTTAGTAGCTTCAGCTTAAATTATGATGGACACCAGGGCATTCTGACCCATACCCCTGCTCGGCCCAGGAAGGCTATTACATGCCAGCAGTTGCGAAAAAGAGAAACAATAGCACTTCCTGATCTGAACCTGGTGAGAACCTGACAAAGATTTCACACAGCGTGTCTCAATTTGATTCAGGGAGGAAGAAAAATTAAATGAATACACCCTCTAACTTGAAACAATCTTTTACATAATGAATCAACCAATTATCTTTGCCCTAGTATGTTCAAATCAAGGGAATCATCATTGAAAACAACAATCAATTTATAAAGCTCATTTAAAGCCACAGTAAGCTAGGCTGCTGATTTACTAATGAACAATAAAGGTCACTACTACAATATCATTCTAAGTATCTGCAGATTGTGCAGTATGATAGACTTGAAGTGGCATGTTCATAAAAAAACCATCAAGATACTTTGCAGATGGAAATAAAGATGGAAAGAGATTCATGCTCTGCCTAGATAGCAAACTGACAAGAGGGAATAACTCAATGCAATGAGGAACTTTGTGCCCCAGACTCATCCGGCAGCAGCCAAAGCCTTTGGATGTCAATGGAAGCATTTCAATGAGCTCTGGATTAGGCTCTTGTATTGGAGAATGGTATCCAAAAGGGGAGACCAGGGCACAGAGAGAATGAGACATCTGTATCCTGGAATGAAGACAGGAAGTTAAGGCCTGACAGCCTTACAGAGCAAACAAATAGCTTAAGTACTAGATGTGGATTGCCGAAATGCCTCACTCCATGTGGAAGCATTCCTTTTCAATTGTCTCTTTTCAGGTATTCAGAGAAAAAGACTGATCAAAATGCAGTCAGTTTGTTTGTCACTTTTTGAGTGATCGTGATCTGGAGAGGGGTACGTATATGCAATTATTAAGAAACAAGACATTCTACCAGCTGAATAGTGTACCTCTACTGCATGGATGTTACATCTACATTTATTAATAGCATAGCAACTAGAGCAATGTAGCAGAGTATGTCCTAAATTGCAGCATCATGCCTTTGACTACTCCTAGAACCTGATGCTTCAGAGGAAGCTGTAATTAGTGGACAATTAATAGTTTGCATAGCCCATACAGCATAAAAGCAGTCCCTCCTTTCCTCTCCCTAGAAACTAACTCAAACTAATGCAAGTATTGGTCTAACCCAGGTTTGCAGAAAGGTGCAGGTTTCAGAAACAGAAAACACTCGATGGCATGTCCTGTACTTAAGATATGGATATAAAAAAAAACTCAACAATGATAATATTTAACCTTGATAGACCTAATATTTGAATCCCATAGACAAAAAAAACAATATATTCCAGAGAGCCTGTGGTTAGTTGAGAATGACATCTTCTACAAACCTCAATGTTAAAACTTCAGTGCTAACTTGGGTTCCTCTTTAACAAAAATAAGTGTAATTCTACTTCCAGGAAAATAGGATTTTCTTCTTAAGAACTTTGCAACATTTCAAAACCGTCTCTTTTTTTCATGATCAAAAAGTAAAAGGGAGAAATTTTGCATCATAGCAACATCTACAACATAAACCATTACTCAAGAAGAACTTTACAGTTTCTAAGCCAAAAATGCACAAAGCAGCAGTACCATTCTGAGGATGCAAAATGGTGTCTGTATATTAAAGTCCCATGAAAAACTTATAAAACTTGTGGCAGAAACTAGCACAACTGAAAATGCAATGTCTAAGGAGGAAAAGACCAGGGTTAAGGATTCTACATTGATTTTTTTTTTTCCCCACATTGGGATTAAAGCGATTTCAGCTGGGACCCAGGATTACAGATGTAATTATAATTTTCACTTATATTTTTAGACTGTGTACAAAGAAGTGTAATAATGGACAGTTGAGCATTTTCCATTGTCTATTAAAAGCAAAATGTTTCTGATGAAATCTCTGTAAGACCAAGGACCACTGCAGTAATCTCTGAATAACAAAGCTTTTTTTCAGATGTTTGGTGACAAGAGAGAAGGGATAGCTGTCTGCTTTTCACACAAAGAAATCAAACTAAAATTACAGTAAGGTTGTTATTCTCCTCAGTAATACTATAGAGATTCCAAATTAAGATCTGTAACAAATCTCTTAAAAGAAAAAAAGACAGATTATTCATTAAATAACCTTTCCTGATATTATTTACACTGTATTTAACAAAAAACATTGCATTAAGGGAACATTAAAGAGGCATTATTTAAACCACAGAAAGTGCAGCCACTGAAAAAGTGAAATTTCTCCAAGTACCTACTACATCCTTCCCCCATGCTATACAATGCATGTTGAAGTCCAGGTTTCCCGGAGGCCTCTGATAGCCAGGCAAATGACTGCTATTGAAAAGCAAAATGCATTCAAGGTAAAGCAGGTGCTTAAGTGCTCTGATGGATCTGGGCCTAAAAATTCAAGTTGTAAACCCCAACTCAATTTCAACTGACTAATTGAATTTGGCTTTTTTAATTCCCTTTCCTTATGAACCAATCTGCTCTGTGCTTTCTGCCACAAAGCATGGCACAGTCAGTATCGCAGCACAGCCTGTACCTCCGAGCTGCTTCCACTCGCCATTCCAGAGGAGGCTGCACACCATGCAGTAAAGAGATCCTTGTGGAAAATGCTCAAAAGCAGCATGGTGTATTCAGGCAGCAGAAATTCAGCCTAATTCCCTAGTCAGTGAGAAACCCAGATGCCTTCAGACACCCCTACGAAGTTAATTAGAGGACTACCAGTCACCCAGTAATTTCGAAACAGTACATGCAGCAGTCACTGTAGGCTTTCTCAGTGCAGCTACTGGGATCCTTAAAGCTTTTAACTGATTTTGCAAATCTTTAATCGCTGAAGGTAGAAAGGGTGTTTGTTGTTTGAGGGTCTGAGGAAAAAAAAGACTTATTATGTCCTTTAATCCACTCACTTTATCCCAGCTATTGTTTTACGTGGTTAACTGCAGTTCAAAAACATATCACTATTACCTCTTTAAGAAAGCAAAACAAATGGGAAAAACTGATGATACCATGCTTCTAAAAATACATTCTTTTTATACTGAAGACATCTCAGTTCTCAGTAAACATAGCATCTCAGATCGAGCCAAAATTCATAACAAAAATGCTAAATGAGGGACCAAAGCCTGGTGACACATGGGTATGTACAACAGTACACTAACACCTAGATCCAAGCAAAAAGCCATTCGCATGGATTTTCAGCTGTGAAATCCTGCTGAGATTGGTTTTGCTTGCCAGATTTTGTCATGATCTGCAACAGACTGTACTCCCTCAAAGTACTTCTCTTCACCTGGAAAACTAAGACTATTTTTCTTCCTTAAATGAAGAAAAGTGCTAGCTACTCTACATTTGAGGACCCCTGCAGGCTTGGGGTCATACCTGATAATCTGGGCTGGGTTTTGTTCACCACATTTACTATCCTCCCTGGCTGGAACTGGCTGTCAATTTCCAAGGTACTGTCTAAGACTGTGTAATGCGCAGATCCAATCTCCTTGCTGAATTACATCTGGAGTGGAACAAAAAGCCAGATAATTCATTTTGTATTAAAGTTAACACTTTCCTCCTCTTGCTTCCCACGTATGTCATACAGTGGACGTGCCTGCATGTTCCGCTCCGTTTTTTCAGCTGTTGCAAGCGCATAAGCTATCAATTACTCTGCATGGGGAAAAGATGGTGACTTGAGAAACAGCTTCCAGTTTACATGACTCCTCACCTCATCATTGCTTAAACATTTAAATGAATCCTGTTGGGCAAGAGGCCTGAAACACAGATTCCTCAGGCACTCTCTCCCCTGCCATTTCCCCCCTCATTGAATGGTTAATCAGAGCAGAGTAAGTCTTTAAAACTAATATTTATTCAAACAGCTGGAGGATCCCATCTGCTCGTGCACAACCAGCAGAGGCCACAGTGATACCAGACAGAAGCCAACAGAAGGTATGAGTTCTGTCAATCTCTCTACAGCCAGATTAAGTTACATTTGGCAGATAAAGTTTTCGAGTACAGCAAAGACCATTACCATAAAGGTATGGTTAAGGTTTTAGCATATGCACTGGGGTATTTAATGTATTTCCAAAATAAAACTTGCTGAAAGTCTGACTAGTGGTCTATGCACTAGCACCCACCACAGGCCTACAAAGTTTTGCTAGAATGTCCACATCTTTACCTGCAGTAAAGATACTCCGTAGCTTATGCATATTTTCCCAAATAAGCATCAACAAAAGACCAGCATCACTGTGCATCTTGTGCTCAGTTTATGTCATATTTTAAAGAACTGTTCTAGTAGAAAAAATTGAACAGGTGCCAAGTGACAAGATTAGCACTAATTTACGTAACTATTGAACGCTAGAACAATGCAATCTTTCCAAGCCTGAAATGAGGGTAAAGATTCTTAAGAAAGCAGAAATTATTTTTTTGTAATAGCATACAACAGCAGTTTTAACTCCACGCTTGCTCTAAAGTTACTGGTCCATAATCGGTAGTGATCTGAACATGTGCAATTCTTCAACAACCTTGAATTACATTCATTCTAAAGTCCTACTTTCACTTCACTTTTATCTGTGGTAAGATGGGATGGGCTGGAGAAGAACATATAGAGCATATATTCTTTTTTCTAGGATCTCCAAAATATGGAGAGACCGCTAACATTGGTAGGCAGAGTTCCTGGGGGGAAAAGAAGTCCTAATTATAGTTTATGAAAGTTATTACCAGACTGACACAGGCAGAAAAGAAATTAAGGAATATCCTTTAACAGTGATTGCATTTAAGCCTAAAGCTACCGCTGATGACAGTCTGTAGGAAGACATCCATGGATTGCGCCATGGATCAGGCTTGTACTAGCTTCTATTTGCAGAGTAAGGTGTTACTCAACATGGATTAACATAGCCAAAGTGTGACTTTCTAAAGTGTCATAGTTGAAAAGCAGCTTAAAAGCCTTAGGTGAATATATGGGCATATAAAGTTGGACAAAACCCTCTGGAATTTAGAATATTCTCTTGATACGTGTTTAGGAAACTTCTGTGCAGAGAAATTAAATATGTCACCTACTTAAAAAATTGAAGCAGTTTGGCTGCCAATTGTATGAGCTGTGTTGAAACAGCTGCTCTAGCAACTGTTATTACTATTAAATTCTTCAGTGATTCTCTTAATCCCAAATTAGATACCTCTTTCCTTTAATTACCAAGTTATATACAAGCTCTCTCCTCACAAGGCAGGGTTTCACCAAGGATAACAAACAACTGCAGGTCTGCTTAAAGCACTGCCCTTGTGTTTCTGTATGGCTCACATCTCCCCCACTCTGTCTCTTACCCCTTGGTGGGTGGCAGGCTGAGTGCTCACGACTCTGTCCCTGTGTTTTTGTTACAGAACCCAGAACTATATTTGAGGCCTTAAGATTTCACAGCCTGTCATTACCTTGCAGCATGCAGACTGTCTGCATACAATCCACTTTCCTACTTTATCTCCTGTCCTCTTTCTTACAACTGATTCCCTTCAAATGACTTGTTACTAGAAACTTGAAACTTGCCATTGTGACAATGCAACTTCCTTGTTCCTTTTAACATCTTTCCTGTTTGCTTGGTTTTGTTTACTTGCTTGTTTTTTCTGAGCCTGCTTTGCAAAGATTGGATGGAGAAAAAGGAATTGCCTGAATTGTGAAGAACTAACTGCAATCTGCCTCTGAGCGACTGGTGCCACCTCAGAGCTGCTGTTTGCTTACAGAGCCTAGTTGAGCAGTGATAGAACCTATAGGAGGTTCGTGCACAATCCTGTGAGTGCTGCAGGAAGCTCACTCAAAAAATCCTGATCCAAAATGCTCAAAAAACATATATATTTACATGCGATGCTGTTGGCTTCCTGTATTTCTCCTTTGTTAGCTGTTTTTAAAGCACATTCCCTGACAAATGTCTTTCAGCCACACCTCCAGACCTATTAATTAAACAAAAGCCAAAGTCAGGAACTACAGTGGAATTGTCTTATTTTACAATGCACTTTCTCACAGAAAGAAAAACCTACTTCCTCACCTTTGCAGCCTAGAGTTCACACTTTTTGATCAATTCTGAATTATAACCCAACATAAGCAGCAACATTTCTATTCCAAAGATTCATACCTATAAAACAGCCAGCTGAGCTTCCCAGCCTGTTGGTCTCCTGAGCAGTTTCAATATCCCTCTCAACAATGCAATGGATGTATTTGCATTTTGTAGCACGCATCTTATTCCCCAGGTTTCACTCAGCACATCACTGTTGATGCATTCCATGGGCTATATGCTTTTGGTTTTGAATTTGATCAGCTTCTTTTTAATTTGCATTCACTTATCTTTTTTTCCGCAGATCCTCCATCTCAACCTAACCATTTTGTACTGACACTTCTTTCTTTCATTAATATTTTCTTCCCTAATACTTGTTTTGTTCTTTTACTCACTGGAGACATAACTAATACAGCTTTTTCTTTTCTGAAGCCATGTCTCCACGATTTCATTAAATTTTATAATATTAATTCAGGCCCTTTTATTCAAAGGCAGCATCTTCCTCCATCTCCTGTGTTTTTAAGCTGAATTTGGTGCCCTGAGTTTGAGTGGGATGTCCTTATGCCTGGTTATATACTAAAACCCATACCAGATCCATGTGTTTTGGTAAATGTGACACAAAGTATTTTTATTCACTCCAGCTAGTATCCCTTTGCAGAAGGCTGCTCTTCAGTTTCAAAACATTAATTGACTTGTAAACTATTCCATATTTCATTGACTGGCTTTTCGCTATGAGAAGCTGACTGACTTACTAGAAAAACTGACAAAACCCCATCCCTGTCTGCCTCCTCCTACACTCTCAAAGTATTCTTCTGGGACATATGGCTTTTAGTGTTTTTTTTCAAGCTACCTCCCAGTTGTTGCAGATATTTTCTTTGGACAATTTTCTTCAGGTATTCCCATGGAAATTACAGAGGCTGCCCGTCAGCCATGAACCTTGACCTTTCTGACTTTTTAAAGTCTACTTTTTCAGTGTTCAGACTTAATTTGGCTTGGATAGAGGCATCCTGTTCATTTTAAGTGATATTTCTGTTTTACCAGAAAGCTGGACATATGTTTCACAACCACATCTCCTTCCATTTGTGCTCACTGTAGAGATTTCTGTATTTGAGATCACGTTTACAATTTTCTCTCCTCCTTTCAGCTAATTCTTAGGAAAGACACCAGGCCATTTTTTTGAAACAGCTGCAGAACACTGACCCTCTCTTACCTGCTCTGCTTTTAATGCCTGAGACTTTTTCTGTTGAAGGTATACACAGATTATTTATGAACTCTGCACATTTTTTGACAAATGTGTTTTGACACCATAACAAAAGCAGCCTTCACACTTCACATATGACACTGGGGTGATATTTACACCATGGCATACTGTGGCAGAGTAACTGAAACTGAAGCAGAACAAGTTGCAAGAGCGCTTCCAGCTTTCAGCGGCACGTACGTATCAAAAATCTGGTGTCCTGCTGTGGATTTGTACTCTGTCCTTCTTGAAGCACAGTGACTTCCCTGACATCTCAGAGACCCTGGGCAGTTTCCACAGCAATCAGTTTTATTATCTTGCAGAGTTAAGTAAAGTTTAAGCAAATATTAAACTGCTTGATATTGGATTTAAACTAATCTTTTAATGAGCCCATCAGCTTGGTTCCCAAGCTTGTGCTCCAGCATGCAAGAATCATCTTTTTTCTTTGCCTGTATTTCATCTTGCCTGGTTTATTGCAACATATTTTGGAGGTCCTAGAGTAGGATCAGTATTTCCATTATAACTGATTCTAAATTAATCTGCTTGGACTTAAAATCCCATTAAAACCATAGACATATTTCGTTTAAAATGAGATCACATTGGAAGATATGGACAGACGAGGCTTTGCTGCATTTTCAACAAAAGTGCAGCTGTCAAGATAAAAATAATATTTAAAAAAAATCCCTGAGTTACCAACACTACTTCAGATGATTAAAACAGAAGAGAAAGTTAATAATCAAGTATACCGTAGAATACACTGTTAGAATATTACTTACATTTCACAACTAGCATGATGAAATGAGCTGGGCCATTCATTTTTCCACCACACTCAGTTCTAATCCTATTTAAGACTCCAAATCATCAAGTCTTTTTAGTTTTGCTGTTATGTCATGGGAATATTAAAAAACCAAGATTTACACTGGAAATGAAAAAAGACCACTCACAATTGCTTTGTGAATCCTTCTCTTAAGCCTCTTAATTTTAATCAAGATGAGGAATGGGGGAAATACAGGCATTTTTTAGCTACCTGAGTTATAAAGTGTTTTCCTATCACCCTGCCCTTCACTGTTTTCCACCATGCTGGAACAAAAATCTGGGCATTACTAAAAATACTGTGTATTATATTATGCATCAAAAGTTAATAGGTTTGCTTTGTAACTGTATAATATATGTCTGGTAACATGGTTTCACTGGTAGATTATGACTTCAGTGATTCTGGCCTGGGATGATAAATTATTCACTGCCATTACAGTGCTGGCGAAGTCCCCCCTCTCCCTTTATGAAAACATATCTGCAGATGCTGTTTTTAACCAGGTGAATGCATCTCCAACTTAAAAAGTGCTACAGGCAGTAGCGGCATTCCCTGTGATACGTGCAGTCCGTGTCAGCATTGCCATTTGCCACACTGCCTGACATAAAGCAAAATTTTGGGCTAAAAAAAGGAACTCCCCAAAATTTAGTAGAGCCATATAAGGTAGTCAACTGAAGAGAGGAACAGTGGAAAACAGAGTGGCAGACTGTTACTAAGAAGAGTTTGAGCACCAAGATGGTCCCTGGAAGATAACTTGGCAGAACAGCAGCAGTATTATGGGGTAGAGCAACACTGTCACCATTACTGAGAACCACTGCGTCACCACATAGCACTTTTCAGTGCAGAAGGGTCAACATCAAAAAACAATAAGGACATCACATCCCTTAGCAGATGCCTATAAGCATGACTGCACTGGTGGGTCAATGCTGTGAAACATACTGTTGGATGTCAAAGAGGAATGTAAATCAAATATATAAAATGAGAAAGGGAACAGATTTTTTGCAACACAGGATGGAATAATTTAAATCAAGGAGATTTACAGCAAAAAAATTAATTGCGATTTAAACCAACAAGCAGCGAATTTTCATTTAAATAACTGATTTTAAACCTTGCTTTTTTACCTAGTCAATTCCCACAGGTTGGGAATGTTCTGACAAGTTGATTTACAGCTAATTATAGTGTGCGCTAAAACTGTGATATCTTTTTGTTAACCAGGAGAATATACTATATACATATTTAAGTAATGTCAGTATATTAATTTCAGATTCTGCTAGACAATAGTGAATGATGACTTATTTAATAGACAATTCCTTGTGATTTGTGTCAAGTCACTTTCTGATGGCATTTTGGGGATTCAATTAAATTCCAGAAATCCTGCATTTTGAAATAAAATTGGTTAGTAAAATTAAAGCGCTCAAGTGCAAAAAACAGCTGATGAAACCTGCTAAGTAATTCATTCCTTCTGTTTGAGGAACCTTATCTTTTCATGAAATAGATGTTAAAGAAACTTTGCTTTTGATCCAAACTGTTGGAAATATTTTTGACTCAACTCCAGAGGTTACCTCATAAATTGACTGCATGGGGACTCTGGCCCCTTGAGTCAATGCTACTTTCATGCTTTATAGGGTAAGACCCAAGTGCTCAATCTGTTTAATTTACTGCAACGGAGGTTAAGAGATAATATAAATGATCTCTGCATAGAAATACTGAAAGGGAAGCATTTTGCAGGCTTGCCTCTTAAAACCCAGCAGGAAAATATTTACCATAGTATCTAGAAACTGAAATTGGGTCATTTCAGACTTGGGGAAAAAAATAAAACAACATAATCTTTTTAAAGAGCAAAATAATTAACCTCTGTAGAATGCAGTGAATTCTCCACAATGTGACATTTTAATTCTAGGTTATATGCTTTTGTAAATACATTTACAAAAGTAATGTCATAGACCAAAATTCAAATCTACTTTGATGCAGAAATTAAGCTTTTGGGGAGCTCAGGCAAGGTGATCAAAATTGTCCTTTCCACCTTTATACCTAGAAATGGAGGATGTGCTGCATTTAGCTGCTGCCTTAAGAAGTGCAAGTTGCATGGTCAATCTGAAGAGAAGCTTCCAGCATGGGAAGACTATGGGCTGCCACTGTACTGCAAGGCTAGTTCCTTAACACACTTGCAAATTTCCCAGTTTTAGGATGCATGTTATGTGTAAGAAGCATATTCCTGTGAACCAGTTACCAGTTTGCTCAATGGTCTCCTCCCAGCCAAAGCAATGCAGCTGGACTCATCCACACAGCCTGAACTCATTTTTTCCACGCTAGCAGTTGTTTTCCAATGCTCTTACTGCCTTTCCAGACCCACCCCTTTTCCTGACAAAGATGCATGTTTTTCAATAACACAAGGATTCCAGAGAAAGTCTGGAGCATTAGCTTTCCCTTGGAATCAGCATTTCTTACCAGGAAGATGGCTGAGCTTTCCCATCTACACTCGTCATGTCACCAGTGTCCTGTCTCCATGTCTGACAGCCTGCTTTTGGTAACAGCCAGCTTTTCCATCAACACAGAAAAGAACGTGTCCTCGAACACGACATTTCTCCAAACAAGGCTGCCATTGGCAAGACTGTGATGTACATTAAGACAGACTTCCATAATAGCAAGCTCAAAAATAAAACTATGAACAAACAGAGCAGCTTCAGCATCGTATCTGTTCCATAGCTCCATCAGGAAAATATTCTGTATTACATCAAGAAAACAGGCATTAAAAATAGTTTGAAAAATACAAATTTTTTTTTTTGTCTCTCACACCCTTGCCCTGCTCCTCTTCCCAAAAGAACAGGCTAAGAGATATAAGAATCAAGCCATTCTCCTAAGCAGGAGGATTTAACATTGCTTAATACTACTACTCAGCAGTACTTAGCTGTAGCCCCAGGGCAACACGTAAGTATTGAGTGCAAAGAACTGTATCTCCCTTGCAAAGCCTTCCATTCTGTCTTTCCCACTTAGCTGCTTTTCTGCAGACAGAGCAGCACAATGCAGTGTGAGATGAAGACCTGCCACTCTCCTGCCACAGCCACTTATCATCTAATTCAGATGTTTGCTTCTCTAGACATTTCCAAACCAAGTCTACAGGCTTTATTTTACTTAGAAACCTAACTACATAACTCAGCTGTCCACTCACTAAGACAGTCACATACAAAGCTTTCCTCCACATGCTGCTGCCTCCTGTTTTCAGCTTTTAATTAAAAATGTAACCTCACACAGCAGCAGCTCCTGCACTGAGGCAAAAAGGGCGTCACTGAGCTCAGTGAGACTGGGACACTGGATTTGCTGTTGCATTGACTGAAAAGGCAAGCACACTCAACAGAGCAGAATCCCTCAAATACAGTTAATACAAACACATTACCTCAATCTGGCCAATAATATCTAGGCTTAAATTAGCAGCTTTGGAGAAAAACAGAAGAATACTAAACAAAAGGGAAAGGGCAAAGCAGCAATTCTTACAACCCGCAAGCAGATATGTTTGGATACTGCTAGCAGTCTGAATTCGCCCTCATGCAGGAAGTGTGCCTTTGCACAGGAATGGGGTAGTGCCTTAAGGGCACCAGACATTCATAAAGCTATTTGGCAGGTGATCATTCCTCCTTCTTGCCCAGTGGGGAGGAAAACCAAAGCTCTCATACTCAATTTGTCCATAACCACACACTGGCATGACTCCTGCTTGCTTCCAGGTTAGCAAAACATTTTTACTGTGTAGGTCCCAGCTACACTTATAGCACAGATGCCCCCCTTTCCTTCCTCATTCAGTGAAACTGCTGGCCTCTCTTTCCTTGTGTGTGCCACACTAGAGTGGCAGCAAAGGTACTGGACTCAACACAGTACTGCAGCAAGAATATGGCTCCCAGCATCTACAATCCTCATCTGAAGACTCTTTAAGTACCTCTTATTAAACTGGACTTAGATGGATAAGTATGCAGACAATTACATACCACATCCATATCAAATGTAGCTCAGTGATTATATAACCCCCATTTTCAAGAAGGGGAAAATGGAAGACCCATGGAATTACAGACCAGCCAGTGTAACCTTTGTGTCTGGCAGAATCATGGTGCAGGTTCTCCTGGAAGGCATGCTAAGGCACATGAAAAAAAACAAGGTGCTTGGAGACAGCCAGCATGGCTTCACTAAAAGGAAATCCTGTCTGACCAATCTGGTGGCCTTCTATGATGGGGCTACAGAACTGA
>JASSUY010034646.1:49734-90646 GCA_032466535.1 Forpus xanthops
GCTGGGGCTACAGAACTGATGGACAGGGGTAGAGCAGTTGATGCCAACTACCTGGACTTGTGCCAGGGTGGATGGAGCCATTGGCAACATGGTCTAGTGTGTGGCATCCCTGCCCATGGCAGGGGGGTGGAACTAGATGATCTTAAGGTCTTTTCCACCCAAACCATTCTAAGATTCTGTGATCAAGGACAGGACAGGACAGGACAAAGAGGGGAACAAACCCATGGGCGGGAAACCATGAAATAATACTAGAATGCTGGGGAGAAGAAAGCAGCTCTTCGAGGAAATATTACCTTGGTGTTTCTTTCTAACTTTCTATTTCTTTCTCTTTTTTTTTTTAATAAAGCTGCCCATTAGAGTAGTATTCATGGATACTCCACTGAGAATAAGTTGGAAAATGGGTAGTTTTTACCTGGATTCCTTTAATACTCCTGGGCAGTCAGCCATCAGAAGAAAAGAAATCACTCATTTCCATTAGTGGTTGGCAATGAGACTACATCCTCTTCTTCTGGATTTAGACTTCACTGTAGCAATCTAGTCATTTGTGACTGCCAGGGCTTAATTACTGCAGTAACATGAAACTGCAAAACTTACAAAACCTAAGTATAAAAGGCAGCAGTGGATTGCTGGACTGCAGGCACACCCAACGGTGCATTGTCCCAGAGCTCTGCTCCTACCAGGGGGGAAACCCTCTGAAGGCATAGCAATGCATGGCCTCTGTGCAGCAGTGCAAGTGCTTGGGTCAGAAAGCACATACAACCCTGCTGAAGGGCAGGCCCCACTCCCTAGCATAATCTTCTTAGCACTGAGAGAAATGACACTTTTCAGACTGATCTTGAAAAGCTTATTGAATGTTTGGATGACTTCCTAAAGGGTGAGACCCAGTCAGCTAAATACTCACACCTGTTAGAAAACCTAGAGTCATGTTTCCAGCAAGTCTTGGTTTTGGGAAGAGTAGACCTATTTTAAACAAAAACCTCAAAATCCCAACCAAACCTGTTCCCCCTCCAAGAAAATGCAGGGTGCAGAGTACTCCCTAAGGTACACACACCTATGGGACATGCCAAGGGTGCAGAGGTTTTGAAAAGGCACAAGACAGAAGGAATACAGAGAACGCTGCTGCATAAAGCAAGGGCACATCTACATATGCATTGTTGTGCTCACTTCTGGTCATCCTTGAAAGGAATACCAGTGAAATAAAAAGTATTCTGGGTGATGGGAGTTAAGACTTCACTAGGAAATTTCCATTTTATAAAGACTGAAAAAAAAAAGCTTTGAAGGGAAAACGAAAAAAAAAAAAAAGAGACATGATAAAGGAATATGAAAATTGCTGTAGAGAATTACACTGGGCACCAGTTGCTAATTTATTCTTGTAATTCACAAGGAAGTACTCAACAAAATTGAAATTTAAAATAGATAAAAAAGAGTGTGCATAATTAAATTACACCTAACTAACCTGCAAAAATCACTGCTAAAAACGAGAGGAGACCTGAGTACTGGAGAACCATGGAAAAAGATGGCTACTTACCCAGGAGAGTAAGAATACTCACAGCCAGTCAGGAAATACATACAAGACACTGCCTGAAAGCAGCACTCTGTTAGAAAAGCCAGCTACTGCACAGGAGGAAATTCCAAAACAATGCCTGACACAAATACTGTCTGAAGGCAGTAACCAAACTATAGATGGGTCCATCAGTTTAGAAACCACGTACATTATAAAATACCTACAAACATCCAATGATGTCTTGTGATACAGCCTCTATATATTGGTTTCCAAAAACACCTTTGTATTTTCATTTGGAATTTATTAATCAATCTCTCCAGTGACACCTTTGAATCCAAATAGGGGAAAAAGAAGCAAATTCACTGATTTTCTAAATACTAGCACTATTTCACAATGAAGAATCTCTTCTTGCTTGTGAACAGCTACTTTTGCTCTGCCTTTGCAAATAACCTTTCTTGTAGGACCACAAAGTGGACTGGGCAACCCCCCTAAGGTCTTTCTTAGGCCTCTTATTCTAAAGGGGAAATACTTTTCTATTTTTGTTTTCCTCCCATTATATTTTCTAGCATCCTCTCATTCCCCTTTCTGGCTTGCTACAACTTAAACTCTGCTATTAGAGCTCCCATAGAAATGGGACTGAAATCTCTGAAATGCTTCCTTTTCATTATGCCCCACTGGTTTCACACTAGAATTACTCTTCATTGAGTTGATAAAGATTAAAAATTAAAAAAAGCCCTCGGAGAATTCACTCTCATTCCCACAGTGTTCAGTTAAAGCGCAGAGATGCTCTACTGGAAAAGGACTGCTAGTCAGTCAGTCCTTGCAGTGGGACTTCAGTTGCTGTGGTTGCTGCAGTGGAGGCATTCCACAGCAGTACTCTGTCAACGCCAGCTAGGATTATATCATAGAATCATAGTATAGTTAGGGTTGGAAAGGATCTAAAGATCACCAAGTTTCAACTTCCTGCCATGGGCAGGGACATCTCACACTAGACCATGTCACCCAGGGCTCTGTCCAACCTAGCCCTTAACACTGCCAGGGATGGAGCATTTAAACTCAGCCCTGCTGTGACCGCTTACAACTCCTGCAAAGCCAGTTTCCTCAATGTCATGTTCTCTACCTGTGGATCATGACTCTTGCTGACATGTTCAATGCAAAACCTTTTAAACAAATAAATTCAAAAGTCCATATTAAGAGTACAGTTATAAAGATGGCACTAGATCAGCAGAATAAGTGGCAAGACAAAACTGCAAAATAATCTCTCATGCTGGAGCCGGATATAGCTGCGGGCTGAATTCCCCACCCACTGGAGGGAGGGTGAATCTGATCATGTGTGTGTGAGGCTTAGTGCGATACCTGGGTAAGGATGCATACTGCCTTTCCATCCCCTCGAAGTGGAGATTGTATGAGCTCCCATCTGGACCTTTTCCAGGCACCTGTGGAGAAGAGAGTAATTAGAAATAAAGATCAATTACGCAGCCCAGCTACTAACAATGCATCTCAAAATGATAATCAGAGAACACATGATGCCGCAATATGCCAAAATCAACAAAAGAAATGCAGGGGCTCAAAGAAGTTACAAATCCCATACATAATCTTATCACTGCTAACAAGAAAGGCTTAAGTATCAAACTGCTATTTAGAACAGGTACATTCTTCAGAACCTTTTCCTCATCTGTGCCCTAGCTGCAATACTCCTCTGGCTGGCCTTTCTCCTACAATTCAGTAGCATGAGGATGTAATCTAATTAAGCACATCCCTTCGTATTTCTGTGGTGGAACTACTTGAATCAAAGCTAGCATTTTATTATCAAGTTTGCAGATTTTTTCCCCTCTTCAGTGTTTTTGCTCAAGTATAAAACGTGCTATAAACAGGCTTTGCTTGCACTCTTAACACATATAGTAACTTTCCTTAACGCCACTGCAAAGCTAAGTATCCCACCGGGAGTTAAGTGCATTTATCATGCTCTGGTGCCATTTCAAAAGTGAAGCATTAGTGCACTCAGTCAAAATGCCGTCTCGCTGCTTGGTTTGTTTTCAAGATGGCAACTGGAGTTGGCTGGAGAGCACAATTCTATCAGGAAGGCTCCAACTAGGGTACAAAATGGTGAACTTCAATGCTTTTAGCACACAGGAGCTCTCCCAATTTCACTTGTTCAATGCCTGCTGATGGCCCCAAGTGTTAAGAGCCTTGTTAAAATGGAGCTATTAGTCTTTTCCTCCATAAATGCAGAAGGCTCTGACTGCCTTCAGTGCTTCCTACATTAGTATGTATTCCTATTCCGCTGCTGCTAGAATCAGCAGTTTTATAAAGCAATATACTAAAAGGCCATTTAAAATCCCCTTCCCCTTTTACAGATTAATAGCAGAAAGGAAGATTTAATGCTTTTTCAAACATTTTTAACAATTCATTAAAAAGAAAAGAATAAATCACACAAAGCTTTCTGCAAATGCCAGGCTATAAGAAAGAGAAAACAAACAAAAATTAACACGTTTTTCACATTCTACAGGTTAGAGTACATTCCTGTCAGTCCTGTAATTTATGCACAATATGCCATTTTCACTGAAGATATGTATAAGCTTCTACAATGGGAAGGGTTGTGCACTCAGGCATAGTCTTACCTACCTTTACAAAGCATTTCTGTGGACAGTCTCTTATGGACCGATTACATAAGCCAAGGTCCAATGCAAAGAGAGGCACTATCCCTTGAAGCTACTAAGCAAGCTTAGGAATTATTCCAAACAAACAACATTATACACTCATCACTCAATAAATACCATGCAACATCCAAGATACTCATAAGTAAAAAAGATCATTTAACATAGATCTGCTAACTCTCCTTTATTAGACTCAAACCAGAAAGAAGCTCTCACGGAACTGACAGCCACAAGAAATAACCACTTCTCATTTTAAAATGACCCATGCTTTAGCCGTGCCTGACTTTGGACAAGCAAAAAATAACAGTAATTGCCTTACATTTCAAAAAGAGGGCAGTAAGCTAAATGGCTCATTCATTCATTTTTATTTTTCTCACCAGAAAAAGCAACATGTAGAGAATTTATAAAGATAGAGACACCTAGGTGAGGAGTCACAGCCACTTTGGCTGTTCTTACACTGCTCATTTGATTAGGTTGATGATTTCCCTTAATTTACCAGGTACACTGGTGAGAGAAGAGCCTCCAGATTTCTGCTATTTTATGAGGGATGATGAGGGGGAAGAAAATGAACATATAATTTGGTTCGCTCAGCACAAAAGCCACATAGCATACATCTACCTGCATGGCTGTAGATAGGCTGTTAATTATGTGCAGTGGCAAGATGCTTCAGAGCTAAAGGATGCGCTTGCTAACTGTGCATTTGCAACCTCATGCAAGTTTCCTGGTGATGACTCTCACACCTATCAGGAGTAACAGCTGCCAGTCAATGTGCAGAAACACAAACAGATTCGGAATGGAGCCAGCACCCATCACTGATCCCAAAACTTACACCACTTACCAGAAAGCAAAAAATATTTACATCGCAAGCCCTTTTTGCAGCCTGAAAACACCTCTTTTCTGATGGCTTCCTACAGACCAAATAGACGGCGATACCCCCTGCCAGGTCTGTTTGTATATATGATTTGAGAGACAGTTACCATAGAAACGCCCTGGCAGTGGATACACAATTTTGCTAATTTGGATCCATCGAGCGGCTGAGCCTCTATACCCTATATAAAACCCCAGACGCACTGGAAAAGCATGCTCTGGTGCTGCACGGCTAATTAAAGGCTCCGCCATTTCTTCTTCTTTCCCTTCTCCATCTGTCCGTGTGACAGTACAAATGTATCGTCACTCAGGCACCAACAAAATGGTGCCCAGAATAAAACACTATTCCAGTAAAGGAGGAATTGTGAAAAAGGAGATACCTCCTTCATACAAGTTATTTATATTTCAGAGAGAGTCAAAGCAAAGGGTTTCTTGCTGTCTTTTACAACAAACTGAACTGAAAAACAGTGTGAAAGGTACTAATTAACAAGACCAGAATTCTCCTCCTCCTCTGAAACAGGGCGTCTGCAGCTGGCCCCCAGTCCAGGTGCAGAGGTCTTAACCACATAGCTAAGAATCACAAAATATTTAGGTGAGCACAAAGTAATCTCAATAAAAAGGCTTAAAACCTGGAAGTTCTATCAAAGCCAAATGGACACTGACCATGAGGCGACCATCAAGGCATGGGAGCTGATGGAAGGTGTGCTACTTATCTGAGTGCATAATGGGGGTAGCTGGAAAAGCTTTTGAGACCAACACCCTAGTCAGTAAAGAGAAAACATGACAGCAGATGAAATATACTTTTCACATATGGTAATGTACAATCGAAAGAATGATCCAAAACATGCTCCTATATTTTTAGGGTTTAAATTAACGACATCAACTTAAATATGAGCCATCATTATGAAGAGATCATCTCAGTCTAAAGCGGCCTCAACTAACAAGCAAAACATGAATATGCAAAAATAACGGGGTAGAGATAAACACAGAAACAGCCATCATCCCATCAGTGCAATTAAAAGAGCAGCATGCTTAAGCTGAGGAAAGGAAATGCTATCTTTATCAAAAACCAACAACAAACAATTCATGAAACTTAACTGTGGCAAACTGTTGGTATGGCCAAACCATCTGTAGAATAGAAAATTAATAAACTGGACACACATATGAATCAAAACAAAGGGCATCAGGTTAGGAGAAGACAGGAAAGCCTTTGACAAGTAGAAGAGAGGTAAAGCCTTCAAGAGTCAGCTATTCCCTGGAAGGGAGAGCAGGCAGAAACCTCTGCACCAGCAGGTTATTCCCTTAATCACCCCATTGGGAATCCCGATGATTTTTCCAAAGCACATAGCAGTGGTCACACAAGTCAAACGGGCAAGACCCTGCATCCATATAACTCAATGCCTAAAGGATCAGGATCTTCTGTGTGCCAGAAAGGCATTTTTTTCAACATAGCTAGTAACATTTTTGTTGTTCAAATCTCTGGTTGAAAACCAATAATTTCCATTAGCAAACAAGATTTCTGTTACAGAAATGCATCGCATCAGAGAAAACCCTACGACACCTCGGCAGCTTTAATGAAACCCTGCCAGTCCCCAGCGACAGAACCAGGCTGGGGAAGCACAGACTGAATTGTGGCATAGGCACTGTGCGCTGTTCTACAATTCCACAGCCTGCAGCAGGGGACCAATGTGACAGGTCAAAAGGCACAGAAAAACAAGTGCAGGCTGGGCTCCCTCCTCTTCCCTGGACAAATGGAATGGAATCCACATTTGTTTCAAAACACAAAACCACAGAAGGATTCATAGTGTCACATTTCTCATGCAGATCCAGAACACACAGAAAGGGAAAGCAACTATAAAGAAAAAGAGAACACAAAAGCTTGTGCAGGTGTCAGAGCAAGCTCTGTCCCTGGCAAACACAGCAACTACAGGGCACTTTGAGGAGTTTTCTAATACACAGAAGTGATAAGCTACAGCAGGTATCTCTATGCTGCCAATTCACCCTAGGAAAACTTCCCAGGACAGAAAAAACATAAAGCAGGTGATGTGAACATGCACTTGCAGTTCAAGCCAGACCAAGAATCTTAGGGGATTTAAATATTTGCAAGTAAATTATAGGCTTAACTGGAGCATACCTGCAGGCAGGTAGCTTGAAATAAGTCTAAGATTTGCCTACAGGAAAATCCTGGGGCTGCAGAAGAACAACTCCTTAAGAGCAGAAAAGGGATTTACTTCATCCTGAAGTCTGAGACTACCTTGAAAAGTGCAGAATAGTGCAAGAGGACGTATTTTTTCCCCAGGAGACACTGCATTTCATTCCTCCTCACCTGCCTTATACTGCCTTCCTCCTGGAGCACTTGTTAAAAGCTAAAAGTCTAGCTGCCAGCAGAAAAGCGTTCCTTGCCCCTTTCATATGGATCAAGGTGTTTGGGGTCAGCCAGCCACTGCAGTATGAACAGTAACAACTACAGAGATCTTTTTTGAAGTTTTAGCTTCATGAAGTCAGAATCAACTTTTCCTTGTGCATTCACACATGGCTCAAGGTGAGAGTTATCCCATTGCAAATGGAAGCCAGCAGCAACTCCTTGCCCCTAGTAGTGCAAATGGAAGCCAGCAGCAACACTCACGGCAGGGTGTTGGAACTAGGTTACCTTAAGGTCCTTTCCAACCCTAACTATTCTATTCCATGATTCTACAACAGTGTGCTTTCACTTGGGGCTCCACCTCCTCCCACAAATTCCCACTCGAGCTGCTAAGGCTCCCTGCTCCAGATCCATCACAAATGAATTTAGCACTGAAGACCTAAGACCATGGATACGGCTCATCAGGAAAAGAACAGTGTAGAGCCATTTCCAGGGTGGCTGTCTCAGAAGGCTGCAGTCACCGCTCCCTCTCCTGCAGCTATTTTATTTAAAGCTGCACATAGAGAATTTCAATCATCTTTGCAGAGATCGGTTTGTTAAAAAAATTGTTTAAAGCTTCTTAACTATAGAAAAAACATGGCTCAGAGTCAAAAGTTTCACGCTCTTGAAAAGGAATAATACAGAGTGGGTGCTGCATTCAGGCTCATCAGTTTTTCACTTACAGGTTAAACATCTCTTTTGCCCTTTTAACTTCTCCTTCTGAACCTTTGTTTTCCCCACTTCTGAACAATAAGCCTCCTCCAACATTTCAGTTACCATTAAGATCAGAAAGAAAGTGAGGTAAGTAGCAACAGCTTAACTTCATCAAGGCTGATGTGATTTCAGCTATATGCTTGCAGACCCAGTGAAAACCAATGCTGATTTTGCTTGAGACATGCCTGACATAAAACTATGGGAGACCAGCAAGAGCTTATGAAGATGGAAGTCCAGGGACTCCTAACTTTTTCACTGTGTACACATCAAAAGTCACTTGAGCTTGTGCATTGTGGTTTCTCACCATAAAAAAATGGTGTGATGCTACCATTGTATTTTACATGACTGACATGCAGTAAAAGACAGGAGTCAGCAGAATGAGGCATATGCTCTGCCATCACCCAGGTGTTTTGAAAATGCCACACAGTTCTGATTTTTGCCTGAAAGTCTGTGTATAAACATGGCAGGCAGAACTGCTGCATTGCTTAGTACATTTTTCAATAGTCTTGTGATCATCGACAAAAGGACTTGATTCAGATGCTGGTTTGACCTCCGTTCTCAAAGCTCTTCTTTTGTCTGTGAGCGTTTCTAATCACATGGGTTGAGATTCAGCATGCCAAAAAGAACCGCGGTATAACGGAATTTGCCCTTTAACCTTCAGGTCTCCCCTCTGCTGAGACACAGTTGGTTTTTGTTTTCAATTAAGTGAAAACTGAAGAAAAACTGAGAGAGGTAAAAGTGGATTTGTTCCCCACCCCAGCCTCAGTGTTTCATGCACAGGTGGAACACCAAAATTCATCCACTTTATTTTTCTTGCATTTAAACAATCTGCCTGGTTGTAGGGACTGCAAGTGCAATTTAAGAGCATGATTTGACTCACTAACACTTTGTTCAGCTGTTCAAACAGAGGTGGGTTATGTAAGGCAGTGAACTACATGCTGCATGTGAAACGGAGGAAGTTGATGAACGAGGTCTTCTCAATCACTTACTGCCGTGATATCTTAATTATCCCACCCTCTAAGACCTCCAGCATTTCCACAGAAAACATGTTTTCCTCCATCCAGTTTTTTAATGTTTCGCATCAAAGAGTAAAAATTAAAAATTCTACCAGTGTCCACAATTCAAAAGAATTTTCCTGATGTTTTCCTTACATACACAAAGAGGGATGTATTTTGCTTTCCTGGTTTTGCAAAGAAAGTTGAAACAGTGATTTTGTGTTATTATAACACTCATCATTTCTCCCTCTAATTTGGATGGTTTTTAATAAAGCTCCATTGATTCCACTGAAAGAAATCCCTCCTGGCAAAAGCAGAACACACATGCTGATTGCTAAATATGCAGCAATTATCATATTCAGCAGCGCACTTTAATATCTTATTTATAGATGTATCTATCTATAATTTGCTTTAATTAAGTTGCATTGATTTTAATGACAGAAGCAGTCCTCAAAGAAGAGTCTAATGTTCTATGAGCCCATCAGTACTTCTTTACCATTGTTTAGATATAAGACAGCACCTTTAATACTTCTTTTCGATAATTGTAGTCGTGCTTTTCTTCACTAAGTGGCTGTAATAGCAAACCAAGATGATATTCCATAGGAGCTCTCAAAACCACCTCCACTGCTGGAACAAGAGTGCTTTCAACTTTCCTGTTACAAACTTGTTTGTAGGACAGTTGCAAGCACAAGGAAGGAAGCAGTATCCTCCTGGCAGGTCCTGAGATACCTCCCAGTTCTACTCCCACTCCATTTTACAGACATCTTGGGACTGTAACTGTTAGAGGTTCTCCTATCAGGGGCTAATGCCTTCAAAGTTTGTTTTGGGTAATCTGGCAACTAATGTAAACTTTTGTATTCTCTTGTTACAGAATATACAGGGTAAATACTTTGGGAAGGTGAATCAACAGATGGCGACAGCTGCTGGTTCACAGCCTAATCATGACAAAGCCACCACCTCGTAAGACTCTTGAAGTTCTGTTTTCTGGGCTCAGCCACAGGGAATATTGAGCCTTCTTTCTGTTCAGTACATGCTCACTTTAAGCATTTTATACTAGTCTGGTTTTGAGGTCACTCCAAAGAACATTGATGCTATTCTTAAACTGTGAATAAGTTTGTAAAAAACATCTTGAAGAACTAAAGGAAGGTATTGCTGCACTCCTCATAGAGTCTCACAGCCTTGGTTTCTGATGGGTGCTACCATATACCTTGGCTCTGATTCAGGAAAGCACGCTAAATACTGATGAAGGTGGTTTGTTTTAATTTCAATAGCATTTGATTCCTCTTGGAGGCATTCCCAAAGCTGACACACACCTGCATCTCTCACTGGCTGTATCTCCTTTTTGGGTGAAAATACACAGAAAAAACATTTATATCTCTGTATCCTGAACACGTCTTCATGCATTTGAACACAGCGTTCTAGTGATGATGATCTTGGCATCTCCATCTCTGAAGTAACCCTGTAAGATATTACTGGTTCATATCAACTGAGGATCTATCTCAGAAACAACTGAGGTAGCTTTATAACGTTACTTATGCAGATCATAAGGTATCATTCACTGTTAGCTTTGGCTTTTTTTTTTTTTTTTAAGTGAAAAACAAGAGCTGCCTTTTTCAATCACTGCCTTTTGGAATATATCAGCACTAATTTTATAAGAATTGTTCACATTAAAATGCAAGGGTATGATCTCAAAGGAAAAGCACCTAAGTAGCAATGCAAGTACATTTTCAGTTTCTGGTCATCATTTTTCATTCACTGATTATTGCTTAAGTGTTGATTAATAGTTATGTTCATGCTGCTAGAATGCATTTCCCTTGGGTGAGAAAAACATCCTTGTCTTAAGGAAAGAAGAGACAGTAATCAAACTATCCTTCCTCTTCCCTGTAAGAAACAGACACACACTCCAGAGTCACTGATGATCTTGGTTTTGCTGGTGAGTAGTTTTGAACATTTTCATGTAGAAAATCAGCTGTATGCAATCAGAGCACTACTGGGCTGGTCAGATTGCTAGGGAATTACATGCCCCCCTTCTGCCTGTCTCCCTCGACACATACATATACACATACTTTACACATATACATACACAAATGTCCATACTTACAGTCATTGTCCCTTTTCCCTGTGCAGTGAACAGTAAGAACACTGATGATGGCAGTGCTCCCGTACTGGAATTAAGCAGGGCTGATTATCTCAGGATTTGCTTTTCCTCCTCAGTAGTGCCCTACCTCTTGCTCAAGGAGGTGAAACTAATGGTTTAGATTTAGAGAGAGCAGAAAATTCTCTATAAAGGCAATAGACTGAGGGAAATACAAACACAGATGGGAACTTTAAAAGGGAAACAGGCTGTTCCCATAACAGTTTAAAAACATGGCAATTGCCTTAGCTTAGTAGAAAACAAGCTCTCAGGATTTGCTGTATCTTGCAACACTAAGAAGAGAGAAAATAGCAAAGATGGAGGTGAAGCCAAAACTGCAAAGTGTTTTTGCACAGCCCCACAAAGATAATATTCTGCTTTCCGAACCCCAGATTTGAGATTGCCCTATCCCTGGTGCTGGAAGACTATGGTTTCCTGTGACTGTGCAAAATGAGATCATTTCCTGGCCTGTGTCTGTCTCTGTGGGTGGCTTCTTTTTCCATTAGTCATATAATATGTTTTGGTTAATTCTACCTCTTAATTGTCTTTAATGAGCACCAGATTTGTGACACCCTTACTTGCAAACCTATTCTCAGAGCAGAGGCAAATAGAGGCCCTTAAGCTGAGAGCAAAACTTAAAAGCAGCAAACCAAAAAACCCTCAGTACACATCAGCATTAATTTTTTCCAACTACAAGAGGCCATTTCAATTGCTCCTCCACTGAACCAAGCCAATGTAATTAATCTCTTCCCAGCCACTAGAGAGAATAACTTAACTTGTCACTGAGCTACACTTGTGATGCAATATACTGCATACTTAATGCACACATGTGAATACATTTCTAAAGCAGATCTCCTGTAGTTGTTCTACAGTAAGGTGTACAATTCCTCCCCCCTCGAAACCAAACCTCTGCCTTAGCCTGCTTGAAACTATGCTGCTTCTTGTTCTTCCCAGTCTTGCATTCTTCTCTTCTCACTGTAATTAGTTTACAAGACTACTTATCCAGATGATTACTGCTTTTAAATGACAGTCATCTTTTCTTTTACTCCAGTTCATTGTTGCGTATCATTTTGTCTTGCTATCTGAATACCCAGTACTCTAACGCTTTTTCTCATTATGTTATCTCCTGATATAAGGCATTTCAAAATACTTCATGAGAGATACTGTATGAAGTAAATGGAATTGAATTTTCTCTCAAAGTCAGGGGCTTTCAGCATCTTTCTCTAGCTAAGTCAGCAGAGTTCTTGGCACCAATGCCAGGATGTAATGGCTATGCTTTTCAGCCCAGCTATGAGTTTGTTCTTTTTAGGGAAAATGAATTGACAGCATCAGTACCTGGAAAGCAAACTGGGGACAGATCAATATCTCCATTTATGATGAGCACGGCAAAACAAAAATGTTTATGGCATTTTTGAGGTTTTTAACACACACATTGAGATAATGCTATTTCACCGTATCTACCTACAACTAGTGTTGGTGCTGAATGTGTACATGGGGGGTATATACATGTCTATGTCAGAGAAGAAAAGAGGGAGGGAAGGGGGAAATAGCAGGGCATGGAACTAAATTGCAGAGTAAGTAGTGGAAATAGTGAAAAGCTTCCTGCAGGCAGGCAGCTTCACAGGGGAGAGCGAGCCTTTCATTGTCTATAAAACCATGCCTTGCTGGAGGTCCTCAAGTGTAGAAGGGGTAGCGCCTAGAGGCAGTAAATCTCTCACTGTTGCATTATTACATTCTGAACACTTAGCTACTGTACAAACTAGCACACTGCTTCAAGAGAAGAAAAAGAGGAAGAAGGGGGAAAATGAGCAAAGGGAAGAAGAGGAAGATGGCAATAAAACTGGGAAGAAACCCCCTGCCACAGCTCTCCCCAAAAATACTTCACATCAAAGAAAAACAGCAAGAAGTAAATCGTAATGGAGTTAAAAGTTAACCTCAACTCCTTCCATTGTGATCTGATTCTACTGTGGAACAGTACTCCTAGAATTTGAATGGTTAGTCTGTAGCACAGGGTATTAAATCCACCTTAATCCTGTTAAACACAGATGCCACTAAAGAGAGGCACTCTCTCAATGGCACCATGACAAAAGCTCTTCACACAGCAAATTCAATGTGGTTAAGGAAAAAAAAAAAGGCAAAAGAAAAAGTCCCAAATCTGGATTAATACTGAACAAACAACATCAGCATAAGCAGGCTTAGAGAGAGGAATTGCCTTCCATATGCTATGGCATCATGTTCCTCCGGATCTTCAGATACCAGTCTGTAAATGCTACAGACATTGTTTCTCCTGCTTGCAACTGCTGTTGGGTGGCGACCTTCTTTGCTTGCTGATACCAATTTAGCAGTTGGTACAGTTTCTTTGTGATTTGGTACTGTCTGTTGTTTGCTGGTACCAGATGGATACCAGATGGGTAACTGCGGGCAATGGTTCCTCTGTGTTCCAGTCCCCAAAATGACTGCCTATAGGGTCAGTCTTGTCAGTTGACTCCTAAAAAGCACTTCAAAGCACCATTCTGAAAAACCTCAACATCTGTTCCTTACTCCTAATGACCTCAAAAAAATGTTGCAGACATACTTTCCTTTAGCCAGGAGTTACTGCGCATCTGTAGGAAAAATACAACCTTGCAGATGCTTGCAGCCATCAAACTCACTCCTCACTAATGGCAGCTCCAGAAGCCACCGCCTCAACTCTGAAAGTCAGCCCCGAATGTGAAGCATAATCAATATATTCTTTCCTGTGGTAGCTTCACAATGTAAGAGTTCAGAGACATTTCAAGACATTTTTCAATCTACTTTCAGCAGCGAAGTGGAAGAACAAGAAAACAAAAAAGTGCCTTTGAAAGGCAGCAGGCGTACCTGAGGACCAAATGCAAGGCATGGACGGAAAGCAAGGAGAAAGAAAGTCATAGAAGAGATGTGTCAAGTATTAATTTGTGATTGGTCTTTCAAAATGTTGACCTAGTTGTCAAAACACAGACAGGAGCTGAAAGGTCAGTTAATGGTTCTGAACACTGCTTATTGCAGTTCCCTCCTACGTTATTCCACATGACTGCTTCTGTTTCTAAAAAAGGGAAAACAAAGTTTATTTAGGACAGAACAGGAGCATTTTGGCAAATTCTCTATATGTGCTAGAGGAGAATGCTGTCTACAGAAAAATATAGCTGACATCAAAGCATGTTCCCCACCCCCTGTCTTGCTTCATGGAGAAGTTATGATAAACAGGTTATGTGTTCCCTAAGGTTACCATGGAAACTCATTCTTTTCAGGCCATCATTTGCAAAGGTAAAATTTGCATTAAAATGTGAAGGAATTTGATTTTGTGCATGTGTGTGTAAAACTCAAGTGGGGTCATGCTACCACGCAGTATAGCTATTATTTCAAACTCAGGAGCATACATTCAAGAGAGAGATCTATTAATCCGCATAAACACCTCAGTGACCAAATTACAGTTTAATTGCCAACTTGACAGGTATCTTCCTAGCAAATTAAGAGAAATACTCTGAAAATTAGCTTCAAATGCAAATGTTCATACTGATCATGATGGGGACCACTAGGTAGTATTTTGCTAAATTCCCCTATAATCATTCCACAGGAAAGACTGAATTTAGATTGTCAGAACTACTTTGTTTTGATGACAGACCAGGGATGGAAGGCATGGGAACGTACTCCAAATTGTAAATTTTTATCTTATCTTGAAAGAGTTACTATCAAATTATACAAGATATAATTTAATATAACCATGTTAACTACAATACAAGAAATTTTTGGATCTCCTCAGAATCCCAATTTGTTCAATTTGGTTTGAGTCACATCATAACTTCAAAGTCACAATATCACTCCAGGTATCCACTACTCTAAGTTTCCTTGGAATAACTGATGGCGTAAAAGCACCCGGGCTGGGCCTCTCAGGATCCGTGTTCCTTGAGAGCCACTGCCATTATTCCACTGCTGTTATTTGTTGCCATGTGCAGCACTGGTCTTCCTAACACAAAAGTGCACCATTTGCAGTATTAATTTTGACAATCATTACTTCCAGCCTATCAAGAAAATCAGAAAAATCTTATAATTGGTGACCAGACTGCATTTTAGACATGATACCATTATCTGTCCTCTTGTTTAGTTGAATGCATTCTAACATACATGCTGAATTTGATATGCTACTTTATGAAATCTATGCTACTATGAGAAACTGGATTATTCACGCATTATCTGCCTTGAATAGCATGACTCCCTTAAGGCAGCATGGCCAGAACTCATATTTCTGCTTGGAAGGCAGACATCCCAATATCACCTGGATTACAAAAGACTCAGTATTTCCTATCATACAAGACTTTATGACATATAGTTCAGCTGGAATGGCTCTACTCAACATTGCGCAACGTGACGCTTATCACAGCAGCCAGGCCAATTGATGAGGAAAAAGCAGCAAAACCACAGGCAGCAGTATCTGTCCCTCTCAGTTTTTTATTCTTAAAATCAAATCAAATTAAAACCAACCCTTCAGATTAGGTTGCACAGTGCCAGTATTTTATCAGACTCCCTTCTGCACTGGGAAATTCCTGTCTGCAAGTTCCATTTACTAAACAAAGCAAGAAACTTAAAGAAGGTTTTAAAAAAACAATTGCAAACAAAAATGAAATTGATACTAATTTTTGCAGAACTTCTCAAATCTCAGCGCATTCAATAGAAGGAATGTGTTCCGTTGGATCTCATACAGAGCAAGCAAGAAGGCACTAGCACTCCCTTTTCCCATTGCTCTTTAACAGCTAGAGGTGAGGTCGACAGCTGAGCAGAGCTGGACTTGAGCAGAAAAGCCAAACTCATGAACAGCACCAGCCTTACAGGGTAAATGGAGTTCCCTTTTCCCATATTTTGTACTTCACTTTAATGCAGTCTTGATATTAGATTAGCATCTGCACTGCAGACCTTAGACTGGGAACTAATAAAGTTATCTTCCCAGTCTTTCCAGTGACTTTTTTTTTCATTTTAAATAATTATAACAATGTCGCCTGTTTGTTGAGAAAAATAGAGCCTTTATATATTCATAGATAATTGCTATACCCAGCATCCAGTGATACATTCTAATTACTTTTCACACCTTGGCTGTGAAGAAATCTTGAACTTTTTAGTGTTTTTTAACTGCAAGACAATATAGCCAGAGCTCTGACACCCTGCCTGCTGAAACCACGCCTAGGACGAAATTTAACAAGTAGCTCTGCTAATGCATTTTGCAGTGAGGAACTTCAGCAAAACTCAAGAAGACCCAAGGCTTCCACCTCAGATCTTGCGCTGCAATAATGAAGTGTGTTGCACAGATACACAATAGAAGAACTCATTCCAGAAATCAAAAGTAATCAAAAGTCCATTATTTCAGTTGGCTTCAGTCACATACTTAACTTCAACAAATAAAGGATCTGTACTCTGTAACAGCCTCAATGACACAGTTGTATTGCTTGACCCAGCTTCTTTCAAGATTGACCCTGTTCTGCACACGCTGGGCAACCATTGCCGTCTGCCTCACTGAGGTCATTCTGCTTTCCATTATGTTAAATGGACAAATTTTGCAGTCCTTTGTCAAAACTGCTATCTGTTTTAGTGGGACATTATCCCTAGCAGGCAAAACTGAACAGTGATCAGTCCCTTTAGGAAACAGGGTACTGCTTGCTGGGACAACAGTAGCTAGGCAACACTTTGGATCATCAGTATTTTTTCAGGGAAGAGATTTCCTTTTAATCAGCAACACAACGAACAAGGACATAACCCAGGGAGATTAAGCTGTAAGAATTCAAAAAGAAGTCATTTATGTCAGCACCTTTTTGATAAATGCACCAGGTAGTTGGTAGTAAAGGCAAAAGCTTGTGCCTAAGAAGGGATCTAGTTTGAGTCCTGATTTCAGGCTGGTCTAACAAATACTGAAGTGCATGCTCAGCTTCAGACATGAATTTCTGTGGCATTACAGACTCGTCTTGTGATTAAAAAATGAGCATTGTTGTAGCCAGGGCCCTTTCCCAGAAACTGAAGCACACCTCTTACTAATGGCCTGAGGAAGAGGAGGTAAATTTTGAAAGGCAACTTACTTCTCTCCCTTCTTCCACCTTGTAGTCAGGCCCATGAGCAGTTGTATTTGATTCTATGGTATGTGGGGCACTGACTTGCTAGGGGTCATGACCAAGCTGTCATGGAGAAGTATGTATCACTGACAGTAACGAAGGTTCAAAGTATTAGATTCCGCAACCCCACATGTGCCGGCTCCATGTTAAAATCTCAACCCTCCTACACCTTCTGCATGTGATGCTGGCCTGAGATTTGACAGAGTGCACACACATGCACAGGGGAAATGGCCACACAGTCACCTATCTGCGGAGTGATCAACAAGTATACAGAAAGCTGTTAAAGACTATACTGGCAGAAGCTTGCCAAAACCGAAGCAAATTGCAAAGACCCAGCTACCATGCTACTCAGAACAACAGTGAAACTAGATTACAGCCTAGCTCTGAGAAGGCTATTTCTGTGCCCATGCAACTGTGCTCCAAAGGATAAAAGCTGCAGAGCTGTGGTCTGTGTGCACAAATGTAGTAACTCTTCAGCATAGACAGAGCATGGGCTACACATCCACAGCCTCCCCTCATCAATGTAATTACCAGCTGGAGTTTCAGTTCTTCCCTCCCTAAACAGAGTGGGAAATTAGGAAAAATATATATAACAGAAAACTTCTAGGGCACTTCATATCATATCAACATGATCTGTGGCAGCTGTCATGATCTCCGCCATCTCCCCACTCAAGTTCTCCTTTTTGGCAACGTCAGAAGAACCTCTCCTAACTGCAAGGGACACAACCACTGGCACGTGTTAATGTGGAACCTCTCCGTGCTGTGAATCGGCAAGGATGGTCACAGCCTGGCACCACCACGTGTTTTTGTCTGATTTCCTTCAACTACTTGGATGAAGTGCAAGAAATTACTGAAATACAACAAAAAACAGCTGTGCGACAAAGTACCTTGCGACATAGATGGCACAATATAATTCTGGAACTCACATTTTATTGTAGGGTACAAACAGTACCAGTGGACTTTGATAAGATGACATATGGTACCAGAACTGTTTCCCTTGGTAAATAAGAGCGTGTACAGCGTTAAGCATGAAGACATGAGCATTTCAGACTCCCCTCTGGTTCAGATAACCTATGCCAAATTCAACCTTTGTATAAGTAGGAATGACTCCAAACCAAGTTTTAAGAGTCACTCTTTATTACCAGAATTAATGGAATTGAATTTGGCTCTCTTTGCATGTGCCATTTGGAATAGTTTATTTTTCACATGAGGTTTGGCAGGGATTTCTCCAAAATAATTTCCTCTGAAACTTACCCCCAAAAAGCCAGCCTGGAAATTTTAAAATCCCTCTGTTTAGTTTGAATGGCTCTTTAGAATACATCCCGATCTGAAACCTTCATTATACAGAGATAAGAAGTGACCATAAAAAGTCCCTGATTGGTAAGTTAACCATACATCCTATTAGAATGTTCTACATACTATCTTAATTACTATTTTAACAACATATACACAAATACTTTCAATCCATGGTTTTCAAAGCAGCTATACTTTAAGTACATTAATATATATATTTAATTAAATATTTTCTACTGTTAGTATGTGGCCTCAGAAACTCTGGAATTCACAGCAGTTTCTGCTATACAGTTCCATGTAGTACATAAAATTGTCAGCTTCTCCCATTGCGCTAGAAGACAGGAATGTTATTATTCTAGAAGCTGGAATTCTGGTTTCTAACCATGGTCCAACATAAACATCTGTGCATTTTGGGAACTTAACCTATTTGAAATGCAACATCCTGAACCTGGAATTAATTGATCATGAAAAGTATAAACAGCTCCTTATTCATCCTGAAGCAAGTGTAGAACCCTTTGACACATTATGGAAAAATAATGCAGTTCTTAATGCTCCTTTTTTTGTTCTGGTTGATTTTTAGGCTTGGATCCCTGCCAGGCACACAATAAAGTACTTGGCCTTTGACACAGACAGGCATGATTCTTCTTTCATACTCTCAACTGGGAACTGACAAAACTCAGTCCATTACAGATTTGTTTCAATTGAAATGTTCACAGTTAGTATCCAGAGACAGCTTTTCTTATATCATTAGGTTATTTATCAGTTTGCAAATCTGATCTACAAATAAGGAAATAGCTTTTAGAAACAGTTAACACAAGGTTTTGTACAGTGAAGTGGATGTGATCACTAACAGGTGAAGAACTATCTGCAATGTGGCTGGTGTTACACACGCAGTCCTTGAACGCACATTAAAAAGATAAAGTTTCAAGGATTTACTGCCACCCTGAAGGAAAGAATTGATGTTTTAAGTAACTGGATTTGTACAAAGTCTGAAAGACAATCCAAGTAAATCCTCAAATAGATGATTAATTCCTTGTTATTTAAATGCCTTTAAATACAAGTGCAGATGCTAACTTCACAGCTTTGTCTTGACAGCTCCTTTGCTATTTCTCATGATCTAGTATCAGTCTGTGACTACAAAGCCCTGAAAAGATGCACCCCATGAAAAAGCCCTCCAACTCCTAAGGAGACTAAGTTCTTGCAGCTTATTGCTTACATGGTTCTCTCAGGGTCTGAGTGACACTGCAGTATATGATAATAGTATATAAACTTATTATGCCTCTTTCTGTAGACCTGGATTACATTTGTACAGGATAAATTCATGAGCGCTTTCACTATCTGATGTCCCACTAAGGCGTAAGTACGTATACACATGCCTAAACTCTGTCTTGAGCAGAGACTTCCCCATATACCCTAGATGTCAGAAAATTTCAGGGTAATTTCACATTACACTGACAACAACAGGCATTCATTTTCCTAGACAGTATTTATACTTACCATCAGCCTGTCCTTTGGTTAACTAGCTAAGGTTTACTTTAAGCCTTGTGATCCACCCTACAGCATTTGGCTTATCATTTATTCTAGTTATAAACGTAAAAGGGGGTTGGAAGGGGTGGGGATGAGTCCAAAGGATGTAAACCTCAACAACAAACCAAAGCACAAAGGAATTGGAAAATTTCAAAGGATCTGGCTCTCTAGCACAGACAGTGCTATATACATGTGTCTGCTTATGGAGACACACTAAACTGAATTATTCAGTTACTTACAAAAAGAAAAAGAACAGACTGTGGGGAAGGGACAGCAGAATGAAGGCGCAAGAGAGCAAAAAATTCATCCCGCAACAGATGAGAAGAACAGAGGAAAATTGGAAAATGGATGTGGGGGGGAGGGTGTGTGTGGGAAATGGATGAGGAGAGAATAGCAGGCCTATTTAAAATGAATTTTTGACCTTATTTTTAAAACATTTACAGATCCCAATTGCCTGTCATGAGATCATTTTCCCTTACAATGCTATCTTTTCAGCCAGCTCTGCACTTCAACTTGATTTATCCCACTTAAAAAAAAAAAAAGATTGTTAGAAATACCCCTTCTATTAGAAATTGTGCCCCACAACGGTGTCAGCTAAAGGCCACTTGTCAATGTCAGCTTTATCAGATAGAAATTCGCCTCGTAAGTTCTCAGATACTTTTTGGGGAGGACAAGACCCAGAGTCCATTTCTGAAGCTGTTGATTTGTGATGGGATAGTGTCTTCTCAAATTATCCTGTTATTTCTCAACTTATCTGCATGTTTCATGAGATGGTGGGAACTGATTAAAGCAGCTGCTGTACATTAGAAAGACATCTTATAGGAAAGCTGACTTAGGTAAAACAGCTGACAGACAAAAGCACAGAAAGAACTAATGGAGTATTAAAAATACGTAGGAAGATCTCCTTTCCAGGTGCAGCTTCCCCGGTGCCATAACCTCTTGTGGGAAAGAAGAAAACTTACACCAGAGGGTTTTCCTCTTCCTCAGTGGCCTGTCTTTAAAGAAAGACCCAATATCTTGAAGACTAGGGTTAGTTTTTATTTATTTATAATTACACAATTAGTCATCACCATGTCTCTTCACTGATGAGTAAAGGTGGAAAACATCATCTGTTGTTCAATCTGTGTTAGCACAGTACTGCTGAGGGTCAGCAGTCTGAGGTGGGAAAGGTAACATTGCTTGAGGACTCTCCTGGCAAGATTCTTTGAGACATTCTTGTTAACATTTTTCATTCTATTTTTGTTCTATTTTTTCCTTTCTGGACTGGTGTAACATAGTTATTTTACAGGTAAAATCACATGTAAGAGCAGAAATTTCAGCCAGCAGTCAAAAGGAGCAAGCTGTGGCCACAGTACTTTCCAGACTGAAAGACAGTGCTTATGAAAGCAAGGCTGGATGGATCAATGGATGGTATTGTTGCAGTGAAGAGACCAGAACTCTTTGGAATTTGTAAAGCACTTCAACAAGAGAAACTGTTGCAGCAACAAACTTCCGAGTATTAAAGCCCTTAAGGTAAACTCTGATTTTTAATCAGACTGCCATTCCTCACAACAGAAACATTTAAAATACTCTGCATTGGAAGGGCAAAATGAAAAACCCTGATACCACTATTATGAATCAGTTCAAGATTGAGATACTTAAAGCTCCCTTTCAGGTGCTCTGATCAAGGACAACTTGCCTCACAGGAAAAGCAAAGCTTTGGAAATCAGTAATCTCTGGGAATTATACCTAATAGGAAAGGCTTAGAAAGGATTACCTAGAAGAAACCTTTGTGAATCTCAGGAAACTACACTGGACCATAAATCTCAGCCTCCTCTGAGGATTAATAAAGCTTTATCAGTTTCAGATAAGAAGCAGAAAACCTCAGGCTGCTGCAGAGGTACCACTGGCCCAGTCTGGGGCTTCTGTCAGGCTTATCACACCATACGTTTCAACAGAAAGGCGCATCTGATGCAAATTCTAATTTGAGTTTATTAAAGGTATTCAGAAGGAGAATGGCAATTATGTATATTCCCAAATTTGGGTCACAAAATATAAGGCAGTAGATAAAAGTTAACTGCTTTAAGGAACGAATTATTTTGCTGAAGGCAGCACTTTTGGCAATTGAGTAAGAATAATATATACAGCAACATTTGGGGGGGTTAATGAACAAATATGTAGGATAACTTAAGCAAAAACACCCTTTTAACTAACCTGCCCATGACTGCAATAGTCTAGTCTCACACATGATTTCCAGCTAGCATTCACACTGATAGTTTGGAGGACATCCTAACTATTCTGTGATTCTATGACATTAAAACCAAGGTTAGTTCAAACTTCAGGTGTATGTAGATTCTTAAGATTTTAACATAATTCTGCCTCTTTTTAAACTAAAATTTTAAATTTAGCATAAATTGCATCTTATCAAAGTTACATTTGTGAATGCTGGTTGATTATAATTACTTTCAAAGAGACAGAGTCCAACTCTGAAACCTGCTCAGGTGGAGTTCTTGAGTACCGCAGTCGTGATCCCACAGACTATAGCTGTTGCATTTATTTAACACATTCAAAAATCCAGCACTGTTGATTTAATCTCTGGTTCTACCACAGAACCTTTGTAGTGGGGTAGATAACACATTGCTGTGTGGTGTGAAACAGGGAATACAGCATGTCTGTAACAGTCCTATAGTGTAGGCATAATATTTTAACATCTTTTGGTGGGAGAGGAGCAAATTATTCCGTACTTCACCTTATAAGTTACTGAGGATGTATTGTGGCCAGATTGCTACTGTCCAGGGTGCAGAAAGAAAGGCAGGAGCAGACATGCCTCTATTTCCTTTCTTTCACTTTGCAGATAAGCACAGTGAGAGCCTGCTCCTCTAACGCTCTTTTAACCCAGGGAACCACTGGATGAACTGCCAGGGTACCATAAATCCTGCTGAAAAGCCTTGATTCTACCTACATGTGACAACATCTGGCTACAATTTCATATCTTAGGCCTAAAGAGAGCAAACCTGGGCCCAAATCAAACATGGTGAACAGACAAGTTACTTTTAGCCAAGTTTTTATATTATTCGTATTTTCTTTGGTGGGCTGGCATTAAGGATTTCTCTATTTCTACAGCCCCCCAAATTCATGTTATGATGACAACAGTATTTCTGGAAATCACGAACAAATCAGCACCTCCTGCTAATCTTGAACCCTGCAAAAGCACTTTGCATCACATTGTGGACCTACCCAACGCTGCTCGTAATCAGAGGGTTGCGTTCTTCCTTCGTCATCCTCATAGAAAGGCAAGCCTTCTCGCCTGGCCTGGTGGTACTCCTTCCGTAACTTCTGGATACGATCAGCATTCCCACCACCTGTGCAGCCACTGAGAGAAATAAAAATGCTAAATACAACTCAGATGTACACATGCATCCAACACTTACCAGGTACCCATGTGAACACACACATGTAGTTGCCTCACGTGGGAAGAATAGATTATGAATATTTGATTGTCCTGGCTTGTGCAGTGACTGCTGGCCCACATCACCCTTATTTTTGATTTCTTATATTAATAAAGCTGCTAATTGTGAACTTGAGCCCCATTTTTTAAAAAGCTGTCCCTGTCCAAATAACTTAACAATTCCAGTACAAGACAAGAGACAACAGATGGATGCAGACAGATGGGGGAGCACAAGGATACTTTTAACATTCCTATGAGCAGCTATAAATGGCTATCATATTTAAATAATAATGATGACGATGATGATATGCTGCCAAAAAAATGTTTCCTTTTGCTCCCACGCTAAATGTGGAATTCCCTTAAAATTACATTTGTTCAAGGTAAAGAATAAGCTATATTCACAGAGAAGCACAAAAAGAATTTTCATCTTACAAAAACCAATCTTCCTCCCAATTATATGAAGAACTACAACATCAGCCATGAAAATACAGGGGAGACGAGAGAGATGGGAAAGCACACTACCAAACCTTGACACCTTTTTTTAAAGTGGTAATTAAATAGTAACCCTCTTAGTAATCCACAAAGACTCCTTGTATGCTGGACTGCACACACTGCAAACTGCCACGGTCCTGCTAGTGGGGTTGTTTAGTTTATCAATTTAAACACATATCTGTCTTTGCAGATTTTGACCCTGGTGAGCCTTCTAAAACCTTACAGCTGGGCTTGTACAACTGTGGAAGCTAAAGCTATACATGGAAGAATTAAAAAAAAGAATCATGAAAATAACTAAGAAGTAAAAAAAAAAAAATACAGCCACATTTAAAATAAATAAATTAAAAGTTTCCTGCAGCTATTTCAGCCCTGCTGTAGTCAGTGAGGGGGTGAATACTGACTGTACAACTCAGTAACACTTAATGGCATTCACAGGGAACTGTCATACAACTTATTTTGTGGCCATTCCTAAACTCAGACAATTGTTATTGCGGAACATCATCATATATTCTCCTAATCTGCAACCTTAACTGCCTCATCAACAGTGAGCTAGAGAAATACAGATTTATTCACATGAGCACAGGCACTGTGGAGCAGCTTGACACACTCCCCCTCCAACATAGGTATGCCAGGAATCTGGGGAAGCATTTAATAGGATTGCATAGAAAAATGAATTTGGAAAACACATACAAAAGATTGGACATAAACCTAATAGTTCAATAAGAAGTATGTTCTAGTTTCTAATACCATTCTGGATTATTTGGAAATTAACTAGCAATGAAGCGAAATTCCATGTAGAGTGCAAATGCAACTGAATACGCAGTCAGGATTGGAAATGTTTACTTGCAGTATCAGTATGTTTCCATGAAAAATCAAACACTTAAATCACTTGCCTTCCCTGGATCCTAAATTACCCAGTCCTTCTACTCTTATGAAGTCCCAGAGGTTTCAGGCTTTTCTGGCTGACTTACTGAACTCTTCCAGAGCATACACAATTTTTCTCATGATCTGCCAAGGCAGTGTAGAAAGCTTGCATAAACACTGTGGACTGTTACGGGATAAAAAGTACATTCCCTTTTCCCCTTGATTCCTTCGACAGATAAATACCCCCCTTCCTTGCATGAATTCTTGTCAAATAGGGGAGAACCATTTCCAGTTTGCAAAACACTAGAAATGAGAACCAGCTAATAGGGGCTATCAGTTAGAACAGTGAAGCTTGATCCATGAGCAACACAACACCTATGAAATCCCCTGACTTTACTTGTGAGTACATGCAGATAAGGTCCAAAGTGTTGTCCCTGTTGCTTTGCAAACATCATTACCCAAAGAAGCACTAGCTAAGAGAGGAAAATGCAGAAATACAGGCAACAGGTCTGGTTTGATTCCTGCCCATATGGCTCCTGGCAGCTCTCTGCAAACTGTCTTAGTGCCTGTCACCAGTGCCCTAATGGTCACATACCCAATTTCCACCATCAGGTATTCTGGATGAAGAAGTAATCTGAAAATACTGTGGTTTTTTTTTCCCCCTTTTAAAAATGAAAGCTGATACTGATGCATCATAAAAAGTACCAACAGCAGCCTGTGCTCCATTTAATGCAGATCTCCTCTAGGTGAACTTCTTTCTGCTTAAATCCATCTAGCCAGAAGTGGAAGAAGGTGCTGCAGAGAACAAGATTATTATACATATTAAAAGACTGGGCCTGACAGCTTTTTCTTTAGTAAACCTCTGCCACACAGTATTAAAATACAAATCCTAACCATGAGAATGAGTAGAAACGTTTGAATGAAAGATAGCAGCACATGGGAAGCTATCCATCTGGATTAGTGTGAAAACACAAGCATAATCTCTGTGGAAACAAGCAGCTCCGTGAAGTCTGATTTCCTGCGCTTCTCTCCTGTGGGTTCTCTGGTGTCCGATTATGGACTGAGTTCACACTGCAGTGTTTCTCTCCAGCAAGGGCATTTGTCTGGGTGTCTCTAGCAGACTGCTTATTTTCATGAAACTTAGTGATTCAGTATCTTTGGAACACTGAACTACTTGTCAAGTCTGGTCAAAAATGGCCATCAGGTTCTGAACTTAAGAAAGGAGGTGAGAACAGGTTGAAAGAGGGTCAGTCAGTACATCACCTTCATTTCTTCAGGAAACAGTTAAAACTCCATGCTCTTTTATCTTTCTTTTTCCCCTCCATCACTGCTTATAGGCACAAATGTAAAAGACACTGGCTTTTGAAAGCTGCATTCTAGCTTGCCATGAAAGTTTTACCCACTCCTGAGTAATGCAAGATGAATACGATGCCCCGTGCAATGCTCATGAAACAGTTCTGAATTTCAAGTTGGCTCCTGACAATTATGTGAATATATGAACCACATTCAAACTCACCAGATGAATTCAATCAGGACTGTGCAAATATCGCATACATAATCTATTAGTTTACCCCAAAGAAACTGAAGCATTGAATTCAAACAGAATGAAGTCATCAGTAATAAAAAAAAGAAACTGATAAGGCAATATTAAAAAAAGACAACACAATTTTCCAAGATTTGCAGGGAAGTTCATACAATGACTGTAAACTATTCTCCCATCTGCCTGTAAATACATAATTAAAAAATATAGGTTTGATCAGATAGCAGTTCTCAGATAGGGAACCGGCAGATGAACACCAGTTCAAATATTTTGGCTGCAGGACTATTTATACTGAAAAGGAACCTGAACTTGCTGAAGAAATACAAAAACAATAATATAATCAAAGTCAATTTATATGAAGAGACTTACAGAAACTTTATACCAAGCCTAGTAAGTATAGCAGAGAGAATTCTTCTACAGTAGCTTTACATTTAATGTAGTGCTCCCTCCTTGAGGAGATATAAATATTACAGTCCTCTATCTACAATTTTGTGCACAACTCACTCCCCTGATGTGGCTCCCTGCACTGTATGATCTTCAGAGAAGCGTACAACCATTCTCCTCTGCCATGTGCTACCAGGCTCTAACATTTAATCTACCCACGGACTTCTCTGTTGACACAAGGCTGTAAGAGAACCGTCCACTCTGCATTTTGCAATTAATTTCAGACCGATTTCCTAAAGCTGCGCTACATGGAAGCAAAGTGATTCAGAAGCAGCAGATAAATAATGTCTAGGTGAGGGAAAAATCTCCAAGAAACCTGACAAAGAGTTTAGTAGACTCAGATGCTGATTTCAAATGACAGTAACAAAACATGTCCAAAATCCCAAGCCAAAAATCATCTTAAGAGAAGTTTAACAGTTCTTAGAGTAAGCTGCATGCACTGCAAAGATTTTTCAGAGAAATATTAAAAAATAAATAATAATAATCTTATGCAACATTCAAATGAGATAAAATGAGCACATTCCCATCAGTCTTTCTGTAGGTCTGCTAGATACAATCCTTACAAATGAAAGCTTTCTTCTGGCTTTCTTCTGTCTTTCTGGGAGAAAGACAAAAAGAAGTCTGGGTGATTGTTTTAATGCATGCCCCTGGGGCTGTACTACCAATAGATAAACACTAGAAATCACCATCTTTGTCCTGTGCCTGAATCTGTCAGAGGCACCCAACAGGTTCTACCTTGCCCACTGTAACTGTAAAGGGACCTGCTATGAAACTGAATCAACAGTCAGAAGACAGGCATCCCAAACCAAAAAGGAAACCATTATTGGCACAGACTTAGCTTCAAGCTATCTCTAATAGTATGCAAAATATGACTGTGAAATTTGGTCCTACCATCTCTGAAGAGATAGATGAACAAGCACCAGAGGAAGAACATTATATACCCAATATGACAGACAAGTCATTGTTTTTTCAAAGAATCAAAACACCATCATTGGTATTTAATGCATATGGCTCAGTTTCTTGCAATAAAATCTCCCCTCTGTTCTTCCTCTGAGTTGCTAATCTGGATTTCAATCCTTCAGGTTAAAATGCCATTTTTTAAATTAGTGACTTCTTACTGCAGCTCTCCAGATAATACAAAATTAAAAACAAGTGCTGCGTGCACACAGTAAGATGAACCACTTAAAGCTGTATATAAACATGCATTTAAAGAGGCAATAAACATTTTGTTTCCAGTGGTTTTCCTAAACACATTAATATTGCACAGAGCTTTTTTGCCAGCCACTTCTTTCAAACACTGATTTCACCCAGCTGACTGTCAGCCTCTCAACAAACTGGCACTTCCAAGTGAAAGAGAAATAAAAATAAAGAGAAAAGAAAAAGTGATTCTTCTAGAGAATTTTCTATTAACAAACAAATCCAAGACAACATGTCATTCTCAGAGCTGAGGACGGACAATTGTCCATTCACAATCTGCTATAAACAGAACTAATTTTATATACTGAAAGGAACATAGTGGTCTGAAAAGATATACAATACGAGGGAATCCAACAGCGCATGTAAGAGTATCTTTCACTTAGGATAGAACTTTCATTTTGAAGTTATAACAAATAAATATTTGAGTACATTACTCCAGTCCTTGTCTTTCTACCCTGAAGTATCACACTGATATGAAGATATTTCTGCAGTCTCAATAGTGAGAGGAAATAAAAAGAACGGTGGGAAGTGATAAAAAGAAAATCAATGATAAGAACAGTATTTCAGCTTTCACTTTTGTCATCCACCATGAGAAAGTTTAAAGAGAAAAGAACATTTGTTGTTTTCATATGCACTTGAGTAAATGAACAATGTTGCTATGAAAGACTTGTCAGAAACACTTTGTGACATTAGTGGTAGTATCTTGCAGGCTCCAGAATCATCTCTGAAATGCAGCCAAAGCCAAGCCTGTGTTCTGGCTGTACACAACCTATGCTGAGGACCTCACTCGAAACAATGTCTTCCTAGCTACTAGAACCATGCACATGGTTGTACTGTTTCTATGGTATTTTCTTTCTTGCTCTGGGTGGGTAATACACCTATATATACACAATTACCATCTTTATCAATGGAGAGGGGCCTCAGTAGGCCACTTGATTTAGAAACCTGTGCAAAGTGACCAGGAGGAAGATTTTGAGCCCAGTTCCATTTAGTCAGGAATATCCTGAAAGGGCCTGTGTAGATGGGCTGACATGGGAAGCTTTAGATGGATACGTTTCTCTCTATCCATATGTACATAAATACATACAAAGTCAGGAATCATAAATAAAATGCAGGAAAACAAACTACACTGATAAAGCTATTTATGCTTGTTTGAACTCTTATACTAAAGTCCCTGAGACTTAATTTGCTTTACAATATTTAGAAAAGTCGTAACTGTGTTTCAATGGAACATACACTGTCACCTTTCAATTCTTTAGCCTAACATAAAAGCAGTATAGCCACTTCTGTCCAAAAGGTCAAAGACTCCTAGGGCAGCACATGACTACCATTTGTCTGGATGTAAATTGAGACCTGTTGACCCCGTAACATCACTACTGACCTCTTGACATTAGGAGCTTAGTAGAAAGACAGAAGATGATATTCTCAGGTTCCTGCAGACTCATTAAGAAGAAACAAGGAAAGAAAACGTTGCATGATATGAATTAGCAGTGTCATTAACCTTTTTGTTCCCCAAATAGCTCACAATATGTTTACAGAAGCCTCAAAAGAACAATTTGAAGATTGAGACCAACAGATTTATATCACTTTCAGTTTTTCCAAACTGTTTATAAAATCTCTCAGTGGCCTGACATAAAGCATCCTTTTATGCTTCCCTCCTTTCACATGACATACAACACCTTTTCCTGTTTATCATGGCAGACGGCCTAGACATTCAGATGAGCATCATCTTTTCAATCCAGGCCACTTCTCATATCCATTAGTCTCCTTTATAACTTATAGTTGACTACAGCTGGCCAGAAATAATGGGAGGTGTAGCTTTAATTTGTTGCTTTACAGAAACAAAATTGGCACACTGAGGTTTAACTTCACTGTAACAGCAAATATGGCATGTGCTACTCTAACAGAAAGAGGCTATTTGCAACCAGTTCGGAAGACAATAAAAAGGTGACATTTTCTTATTTGTAGCCAGCCTGTCATCTTTACTTCAAATAAAAGACTTTTTTCCTTCTTTCTGCTCAATGGATTGTGCCTCATCAAGAAAGGCAATCACCAGATTTTAACTAATAGTAGAAAAAAAATGCCTTACAGTTCAGGCTGGTTAATGGCAATGTCTGTTTCTGGCACGTGACCAGTTTACTGCTGTCTTGTTGATCCGAGATGTGCATGTGTCTCCAAAGGGCTAGGAAAGCAGAAAGATTAGGGACTCGGCTGCTGACAACAACCAAACTCTCTATAAACAACACACAATGAAAATAATGAAAACCAGTATTTCCTGGTATTTTCAGTAGCCTCTAGACAATGCAACAGTTTCTGGTTTCTTCACTAAAGATGATATCAATTACGCCTTTTATCCATCATGCAGAAGTCACGTGTGAGGCATAATTGAGGGGCTTCTCTCCAAGGTAATTTCTTCTGGATTTACACGGCAAAGCACTTAAATTGCCTTTTTTGGCACTTAGTATTACAATATGGCTTGGGAGGGGGTATTTTACTTTAATGATGTAAAGCAGCTGGCATATTTACAATTGATAGGTCACATCAACACAAAGCAGATTTTCAGCCCTCCAAACTCCATTTACAGTGGCTTTAACAATTCAACAAAGCAAATGCTGAATGCTAAACTCTTGTGTAGAAATGTAGCTCTATTTCTTAATGGCTATCACAGCTGCCTGCGACTGGCAGCTAGTTTCTTCACTCCAGACTATTGCTTTTTGCACTACAGTTTATTAAACTTACCGCTAAAGCTGAAATAATAAGTACTTTACAGACTTCCAATGAATTAGCCATTCAAGAGTCCCTCAGGAATTCCCCTTAGCACACACAAAGCAAAGGCAGGAGGGAGAAAAGGTGACAATTCAGTGCAGTCTTAATTTCTGTGCTCCTTTGTGAGGGAAGAATCGAGGATCTAAGCATTCACTCACAGTAGATACTGCTGCCCAAGTTCTAAAACGTATTGAAAACTACAAAGCCCGGAGTAACTATCTGCTTTTTCTCCAAAATTACCTCTCCAAGTTGCACTCTAGAGACTACAACCTGCTCTTCGTTATATGCATGCCACTGGCAAAGTGGCAGCAACTAATCCTCTGTGTGGTTTGTTTTTATAATACCTGGCCTAGGTAGAAATGAAGCAGAAATCTTAAACTCAACTGAAAAAAAGAGAAGTATCTGTGCCTGTAATCCTGTTACAGATGTAGTTTACATTAAAAAAAATACATTCATTTATACCATGTGCAAAGCATTGGGGAAAAGCACAGCTCTCATAGCCAAAAGGCATCTTTACTACAAAGTTGGCTTTTTTGGGGGTGTTTTTAATGAATGGTCACTCCAAGGATTACATTAATCTAACATTAGGACTTTTACGGGAAAAAAATACAAATGTAATCTTTTTTAACTGTCAGCTGCATTTCTAAAGCTTTAAAGTCTGAAGCTTCCAGAGACCTTTTGTCTTTCTGCCATGGCAGGAATATCTTGGACAGCTGTAAGAGCTTTGTAAGCTATCTTTCTCAAAATCCATTAGCTAATTCAAGGAACCTAATTAGAGCTGCCATTTTGATGGAGCATATTGAATGCTCTGTATAAACTAGTAACACCATCAATGTTTATTAAAAATTGCAAGAACCAAAGCTCTCAGTTCCATATAAATATTAATGGACAGATACACAATACTTATTGAAATATAGATGGCTTTATGTCCACACAAACACACAGAGAAATACTTACAACTCAGTATGATGCATTTATTCACAAAAGCTAAAGTACAGAAGCAAAACCTAGGGACAATTTTACACAAACTGTTGAAAATTGACCAGCTTCCATTTACACTATCCTGATGTGCATTAAGGGAAGCAACGCACACTAAAGATGATTTGTTTCTTGTGCTTTTCCTGAGTAGTGTGCTGACAATTTGGAGTGTATTTTGAGCTTACCTCAAGAATGCACTCCAGCTGGAACCATTTTATAGCTCCTCTTAAACCAGCCACTCCAATCACCATACTCTGTAGACATTTACACATATTCCAGCACTACACTGTTTAAGGGCATCCAAAGATTCAAAGGGAATTTGCACTGTAGAGTTAAAACTCAAATTTTGCTGTAGACAGCAACAAAATCGGTGAAAGGAGCCAGACATCTGGAGCAATGTTCTCCTACATTCTGCTCCCCAAAAGCCCAACTATAATGAAAAAGCAACTCACAGACAATGATACAACACATGAAATACTGACCATTCTAGGAGTATATCAGAGCCCTAATTAGGGTAGGCTGTACAAGCGTATGCCTTTGGCTGCAGAAATAAAAAGTTTTCTGGCTACTTCACAGCTTCGTTTTTAACTTGATACTTCATAAACGGAACTGCAGAAAACCTCATATGTTACCATTTCAATCTGACGCACACTTTCATATGCATCTAATGGTGCCTGGATTCTATTTATACGTACAACTAAATATACGTGCACAGAGAAATCATCAGATTTGCTACAGAAAGGCAGCAGATGTTCGTATTAAGCCACTGGCACATGCAAGGTGAAGTATGTAATCCTTATAAGGAAAGCATTTAACGTTTCAACTACAAGCCAAAGAAAAGCAAAGACAGCAAATGAAATTATTTCTAACGGGTTTTACTAGCTGCGAGCGCAATGTACAGCAAAATGAAAGCACTGCTGAGCATGCTCGAGTGGCTCTTACAACACACGGAGCTTCTCACAGAGGGGTGTATAATCCATACGTACTCTTTGGAACATCCTAACTCCAATATAATGATCCAGAGTTCACTTCTGAATATATACTAAAATGACACACAAGGCATTTAATGGATGTGCAGGAAAAAACATGCTTAATTATATTTTCTATGTTGTAGCAGTGCAAGGGGTAAAAAATTTCATGACAATCTTACCATGGTGACATTCCTGAAAGGAAATTCAGTTTAGTTCTCTGAGAGGGCAACATTTCCAAAGTACAACTGAGATCAGAACAGTTTCACAGGAACACGCTTGAAATTCAAAACATCGGTTACCACTAGCTTCTCTCAGAAATTATACATGGCAAATTTAGCTTGTGGTTATTGCTCAATAGAAACCCTGCCAGATGCTGGAGCCATTGATGGATTTTGCAATGTTCTGCCACCTTCAAGGCCACCCTGCTTACCCTTCCAGCAGCTGCCCTCCTCGGGCACCTCTCCTCTGTGCAGCTGGGCTTCTCAGAGCACAGTTGTTCTGTTTGCATTCACAAAGACTGGGGAGTGTGCATTCCTCCATCACAAGCTCCCCATCAACAGAATTACACACCTTATAAGCTGAACTGCATTTTTGAGAAGTATTTTTGAACTCAGGGGCCTAAAGTTAGAAGTGCAACTTTATTACTTTTTTATTATAGCAGGCAATAGAAGCTCCCAGACTTGCAGACATGCATAGCCTTTCTAGCTCCTCCTTCTTATGGCTTCAGCTCCACTGCACTTCTGAAATTACTCCCACTTCTCCACTTGGAGAAGTCAAAGCTGAATTTCAAGTGCTTAAGATCAAAGGTAACTACTACTCCTTTTCAGTAATTGTTTTGCAAAATGTTAAGCTAAAATGGAAAGAACAAAATAATGGAATCTTCAAACTACACACAGTCATTTCCTCACCTAGAAGAGGAAGAGCAAGCCTATATCTCAGCATCTAGCTGGGGAGTTCCAGAAACGTCAAAGCAAGTGTTTTGGTTCAGGCCCACCTCTGCCTCCACAGAACGCCTCTTGTATGATTTTAACCACCATGTTCACAAACACATCTTAAAAACCATTTCACATCTATTTTCCTCTCGCTCCATTCATATTCCGAAGTCTTGCCCTTCATATCTTTCAGCCAAGGGTGCTAATTTCTGCCACCCGTTTACTGGCTTCCCATATAAGCATAGGACTGTTTCAAAGGCTACTTTAGTACAGAAACACCACCCTTGATGCACCTCTGCCATCAACTCTCCTTCCAGAACTTCTTGAGACTCACCTCTCAGAAGCATTTCACAAAGCAGCCTGCCAATACTGATGAGGCTGCAGCTGGTGTGGGATACCCAATGGCACTTCTTCCTTTCTGCTCTGGTTCAAATGAGTGTCTAACACATGTCATGTCTAACACTAACAGAGCATTAAACTTGCAGTACTGGTAAACTTCTCCCTACTCTCTAAGCCTCTACTATCGTAAACAATTCTTCAAGCTGTTCCAGCAATTCTGCCTCTTCTCTATCCCTATTTTTGTCATGCCCCTCCATAACATTTGTAAGGATTTTACATTCAAATCAGCTCACCTTTTCCCCCTGGAAGGTGGGGCATAAGGGTGAAGAACACTGATCACAACCCATTCACTTCATTCCTCCACCAGGAACCTCTGTGGTCCCTGCAGCCAGGAGAACTTACGACTGGAAAAACATGTCTAAGCTCTGGCACTTCAGGACAAGCACTTTTGGTGAAGTGAGCAGCCAAGTTTCTATCATGTGTGTGGGAAGTATTCTAAATCTTAGAATTCAGTCAAATTGTCAGTGTTCAAGGGGTGGCAAAAGGCACAGTCTGGTATAAGACTAGGCTGTGTTCCCTTCCTAAATATAAAGCCCCCATTCAGCGTATGGAAAGACTACAGCTTCTAATTGAACGAATCATATGCTTCTTATTTTTACTTTTACACAGACAAATCAACCCCTTGTCCCTCCAGGCCCTCCCAAAACAGCTGTCACCATGTTCCATACAAATTCCACTTCAGCACACCTCCTACATTGGCATTTTCAACCCAAATGGTTGAAGACTGGTTATTAATAGGTGGAAATACAGTTTTCCAACGGAAGTCAGGCCAGCAACTCAACTCACACAATTGGTGCAGTTGGGGTTTGTATGGCTTGTACCCTTTCTGCCCTCTAAGGCTGCATGCTCCTTGGTCCAGGGCCTGGTTGCATATTTCTAAAGGCAGCATAAGGATGGTTTGCTCCTGGCATCTGTGGGATTGACCACTCCTTAACAACAACTGCAACACGTTTGAAGTACAGCCTGGTAAGTACACAGTACTCCTGCATGTGCTCCAAATTAGGCTGTAGTCAGCTCAATAAGAGATTTAATTGATGAGTGCTACTTCCTTCACTTGTCCATTAAGGTAAGTAAAGCACATGGACATTTCAACTCATCAAAGACAAGAAAATACATTAATTTTGGTTTTCTTAGCGCTGTTAATAAATCAAACACTGTGTGGCAGTTTTCTTCATTTCCTACCATTTGACAGATACTGTGATCACAAGTTACAGAAGATGTTTTTCCTCTGAAATTATCACTCTGGTAATACAAGCCAGAAGGAAACTTCAAGATCCCAAGAGCCTGGGTATCATTTTTATTTTTAACTTTGGGTGGCTGGTTTGTGAATATCTCAATGCGATAAAAAAGTAAATTCCACCCAGTACTAGTAAAAATACATATACGCACACGTTACAAATGACTGTATTACAGTAAATAATTACAGGGTGTATTTATTAGTAAAAGTCAGTATTCCACTCCTATAATCAGGATGGCTCTTTCTTTACTGTAAGAACTCCTGTAGCTGTTTTCTTCCTCTTTTTTTCTTTCAAATTGACATTTGTATGGAATCAAGAAAAATCTTCTTTACTAATTTTTCATTACTAATGGCTTTTTTCGGTATGTGTATTTGGGAGGAGGGAAGGCAAAGGGCAGGAAAAAGGAGCTTTAAGTGCTCTGCAAATTATCCTCCTGAATCTGGGCCCCATAAATCCTATCAAATGTTATATTTCATCAATAGGCTGGAAAGGCTTTTTTCTCTGCAATGATGAAGCCTGGCTTTAAAATTTATGGTTTCATTTTAGAAATGGACTATAAAAAGAGTCTGACTTAGCTGTCTATCAACTGTAGCTGACATTAGCAAGTTAGGTGTGGACTTCCAAAGTGTTATATGTATTCTTTATTTATTATACATATACATACACACATATAGAGATATATGAGGACATGTATATCACTGTGGGTCTGTGCATGCATAAGTACACAGCTGGCTTTTAAAAAATTATTTGTCTTAGATTTTTTTTCTTCCAATGCAGGAGATCTGAAATATTCAGATTACATTGCAAAGTGATAAAAATGCCCAGGCTGGAGTTGGCTCAAAGATCTCCAGCAACATAAGCAAATTGCATTTTGCTACCCAAATGATTGAGATGAAGTAGTTTATTTTGTTCTCATTCTGGGGAGGTAAAATGCAATTCAGCAATTGCAGAGCAAGGTTCAGGGGGAGGCAGGAAAGATTTCAGTAGGTTGAAGGGAAGAAGAAAAGAGGTAGGCAGCAAAGGACCAGAAAGTTTTAGGTGAGGGAAGACAATTAGCAAAGGACTGATAGTGTGGGAAACAGGGTGTGCAGAGCTTCTGCGCCTCTCATGCATGGGAAGGGAGGCAAATAGCCAACCTTCCCTGCCTCTGTGCAACTCCCTAACCTCTACTCCCTTCCACAGGCATCTGCCTCCCCAGAGAGCTGCTTCTACTTGCTCTCCTGCGCTCCCTGGGGAAGAAGAGTGCTGAGAATATGGCTCCTATTCCTGTTGCTGCCACCACTGACAGGAGACATGTGGGTGTCACAGCTGTCCTCTGCAAGCCCAAAAGCTTCCTCTGGCAGCCAGAACAGCAGCTTCCTCAGACAGAGGAGGAGACAGTCTGTGCACGCTGTCGAAACACCCACTCCTCCTCTCCTCCCTCACCACCAGAGGTTTGCAGCCACTGACTACTACTTATTTCCCCCATGCTTGAAAGCAGTCTCAAAGGTAACACTTCTAATAGAAGCATTACTGCTCCCACAAATCCTCATGCCTGAAAAAGCAAACCACACTTAAAATATAAACCAGATGGGTAAAGTGACGTAGCTGCAGCCAGAGAAAGTGAAGTTCCACTCTAAGTGCAGGGGAGCCCATCTCTCTCCATCTGCTACAGAAGGACCTAGTTTCCTAGCTCAGACAGTTAATGATAGATTACATGAAAACAGCAAATCAAATCATGCTGTTGAGGCATTATACGAACTGAACAGAAGAGTAGTTAATCTAAATCTCATGTGGGATGGTTATTATTGCATGTCGCCATTGTTGATCCTGAGTCCAGCTGTAACATTTGGGTTTAGTGGCAACACAGAAAAACCTGAATGTCCTGTTGTTCATTATAAAACAAGGAGAAATCTCACCCTGGGGAACATGGACAAAGCTGACAAGTGAATACTACAGAAAGGGTCAGGAGGAAGAGGTGAATGGTATTCTGAGTCAGGAGCAAGAAAACAAATCTCTTTTTCCATTGCCTCTATTTCCTAACATGGACAGGATGAATAAATAAAAGAACCCATCACTGATGCCGAGGACAATGATGGGATCTTTTATTTATATTTGTACTTGTATACCATGGCCTCAGATCACTCCTAAAATTCCCTGTTGGGAGGAGGTTGGCTAATGTTCCAGCCACCGGGCCTACTGGGGACAATGGAGGGAGGCGCTGCACCAGCAGGCAGCACAAGACAGGATCCCAGCTACCCACTGCAGGGGCCTCTTCTAACTATTGAACGATGCTGACTCTACTCACTGTAGTCAGTGATGGCACACACTAGCAAGGGATGATCACTCATTTGGTATTATTAAGCAGGAGAAGAGAGAGAGGAAATACCACCCATCCACATCTTGCAAATCAAAATGTGTTCTGCTTCTAGCATTAGGTTTCTACTGTAAGTATACAAAATACATTGTGCTTAAACCAATTTATGGAAATGAGATGAGTTGAAACTGCCTCTATTTCCAAAAAGGGTATTTGTGTTAACAGGGGTTTATCAAACCTTGATCTACAGACAGCGCACCTCTGGAATTCTAAATTTTTTACTGGAAGGAGTCATGGAGCAGTGTCACATCACATGAACAGAAGTTACTTAAAAAATACAAATCTCAAAATGTTTTAGGTTCATACAAGTTAACCCCACTTCACAAGGAAATTCAGGACACTAAACCAATATTGCCATGATAGTGTTTTCAAAGACAAACACGTTCATCCCAGGGCAAATCAGGATTATTTCTAGCAGGTTTTTTTTTTTTTCCCAAGTTTTTTCTATACGTTTCTCCTTGAAGGTTTCAAAATAATCAAGCAATTCAGCTTTCCCTGTAACTCCTGGGACTTTTTCAAATCTGAATTAACTCTTCAATGCACAAACATAATTTTGCCAGTCTGCAAAGAGACACTCCTGGCACTGTTCAAATCCTTACTTTTTTCCCTTCTAAGAAATCTTTCCTCTGATTTTCCCCTCCGCCCAAAAGGATGCTTTTTTTGGCTTGTTATTCCTTCTTTTCTTGACTCCTTATTTCTCCACCTCTTCCCTGAGATTCTTCTCCTCCAGTTTTCCTTTTTTTTTATTGTATTTTGCTTAAGCTCTTACGAAACCCTGACATGTTTACAGAGAAAAACCCGCAGAGCTCAAGGGCTAATGTTTTACCCCTTACTCACCGCCCTGTATCTGGCTGCAACCAACAGTAACCAAAATTCATCATCATCAATGGATTTTCAGTGACATGCACTGTATTTGCTCAGATAATGGCCCCATATATTGCCTTTGAAATGAGGGTGTGACCATTACTTAGGGATATCCTCAAGAGGCAGTAATTGGCATTGCTGCAGGACACGTTTGCTTCATGTTTTGAAGCCAGACCTGCAGAAAACAAACTCTGAAGTTCTTTTTTGGATGGTTCTGTGTTCTCAGATGGACACACTAATACTGACCTTAGCATATCACCTTTGGATTGGAGCAGGCCATTTGCTAGCTGGCTTGGAGCACAGGGGAGGAACCGGCATATGGTGCTGACGAAAGGTCAGGCAAACACATGAGGGTACAGACCTTTCCATGTTCTGTGGTGAGGGCTAGGCTAAACAATGTAGGCTGGAGCAGCTCCTCTGACAGGTATCCTCCTTACCTCCTCATAGTCTTGAGATGGCCTTCAAATCTTCCAATACTGCCACAGAAACACCTCCACAAAAAACACCACTGCAACATCTCCATCAGACGCAACTCTCCCAGCAACAGGCTCTGCACAGATGTGTAATAAAAAGATAGCCCTGTTCCCTCACACAGCAGAATGATGGAAACAGTAAGAACAGGTTGGGGAACACAAGACAATACAGAAACAATACAGTCTGTATGATGCCTCAACTTTACAAGCTTGCCAACTGAGCACAAATGTGGATTGTAGCCTCCATTTGCGGAGCAGGAGAGAGATGGACATGCTGCATCCAGTCCAGCTCTGTACACTTATCCCATTTGGAGAGCAAGCCGGCTCACCAAGATTTGGGAGAATGAGGAAAAAAGATCACTTTTATCTGCTGTATTTTCTCTGCAATGGCCAAGGTTTAAAACTCCATGGATGTGCATTATCACTTATTTCATCACAGTGACCATGATATTTTTTTCCTTCCCATTTTTCTCCATTCTAAAATTTACTCCATTAATGCACAAAATTACCTTCTCCTCCCCCATCTAATTCACTGCTCCTCCTGGAATAGCAATTAAAATTGATTCATGAATACACTACATTTACAGGCTAAAGTGGGAAAAGAGAAACCCCCTCCCCATCATGTCCCTCTCCAGGAGAGAGTTTGAGGCTCATTGAACAAAGAACCTTCAAATCTTCAGTCATACAGCTTAGAAATCAAATATCATTTCCAATCTGTATCTCTTGCTTCACTGTAGAAGATATGGACCTTAAAATAGGCAATGACCAGTAATTTTTCAGGCTATAGCTTTTAGTTTTTCTGTGGACTCTGTGCTGCAACAGGCCACTTCCTCCAGTCCTGCCCCCAACCCCAGCTGGAGAAAATGCAAGACCCTGGCTCCCAGGCCTCATCTGCGTTTCACTCCTTTCACATACATCTGGATTTGACAAAGTCATGCTTATCATAAAGATCAGCAGATAGTCTGCTATCTGTGTTGTGGTGCAGAATCAGGTCAGAAGAGCACTCTTGCTGCTTGTGCTTTGCTTTTAAATTCTGCAGAGAGTAGTCGTGGAGACAGCAATAGAGGACAACTCATCACATTAACCAAATTCTTCAACCTCTAATCCTGGTCAATTTTCCAACCTTAAGAGGAAAACGAAGTAAAAATCATACATTATCACTACTTAACTGCATATTTCAACAGCATAAATTTATGAGGATACAACTGAGACCTGGAGTCAAGTTTATTTTATGAAAATAGATCATGTTCGAGGGAAAATTTAATGCTACAAAAATAAAGTCTCAACTTTTAAGCTGTTGTCTTCTGTGATGCCATAGCTGGGTCTTCCAGCCAGCCTCACCAGATGGCCATGTTGGCCACCATCAGAATAGCAGTCTGGAAACAAGTGCCCTACAGCCTTGCCTCAGCATCTTGGCTAGAATACACTCTGAAACAGCAGTTCTGTACTCATAGTTCAGAGATATTCCCAGTACACTTGCTTAAGAATTCCTGAAATTTGTGAAGAGATTAAAGCCAAACTTCTAGTCCCATATAGGTGAGGGAAAATAACAGAATGTTGGTTACTAGTTTTTAAATGTTAATCATCACTGTTCACACTAAAAACTCATTACACTAAAAACAATCCCTCCCACTCCCCAGCACACAGTATGAAAATCTGCTTAAAAATAGTACTAAGAAAGGTAATTTTCTCCTAAGCAGTAGGTAAGTACAGTTGCAGAGGATTCCAGCAACTATAGACCACTTTTTGTTTGATGGAGGCTGTGCAAC
>JASSUY010034646.1:90654-130930 GCA_032466535.1 Forpus xanthops
CTCCTCTTACATAAACTATGCAAATCAGTGTTACTGATGCTTCTGCAAAGAGGGTTTGACAACAATAGAGTCCCCAGCCTGCCAAATAAGAAATGACAACTCCATTTGAAAGCTGTCTCAGAATGTGTTTTATATGCAGAAATTATCTGTGACAGTTCAGATCAAAATAGAGTTTTCATTTCATGTGGGAGGTAAATGGACAATAGAATAGGTTACTTTAAATGCTGTAGTCTAGTCCAATTAATGTTTCAGACTTTTTTTTATATGGATTTCTTCCTTATTCTATGCTCTAAACTTTGGGGTAAAAAGCCCCCAACAATGTAAAAGCCATTTTGTCAATAGCATGATGCACAGAACAGGCCAAAAGGTAATAAAAGTAGTTAACAAAAACAGTCATACAGAAGTATGGCAAAAAAGCTCAAGTTACAGTAATCTGGCTGTGACACTAATAGGTATAAAACAGAAAAGCAAACATCACTTCATCATTCTTTCAGGGAGAACCAGGCAGGGGAATCTGTTCCAATTTCCCATCTCAATCAACAGAAATTTTGCCACTTTGGTGGAAACAGGACTTGCACATCAGTCTTGTTTCTGAGCAGCAGATACAAAGCCACATGCTATCCTTTGCTTCCCAGATCATGCAACATATATTTTCTAGTTTGTGTAACTATAGCAGTGATACAATTTAGACTTGCAAACACTGTCACATTCAAGATACTGCTCTGGCCTCTGAAGCAAGGTTGCAGAGTTTCCTGTTTTCCAGAACATCATACCTGCTGATTCTTTCAAAGGTATGCCCCATTAAGTACCAGGCATACTATGTTACTGGAAATAAGACAGATACGATATGAAAGCATTAATGACTTCATCTGCTCTTGCATCCTTTATGTCCTGTGGCAACTGCCGTGACCTTATTACAGTGACTATCACATGTTACTACCTACATCTACACAAATGAAACATCCACTACCAAATTTATGTGTTTGTATAAAAATTCAGATGCGAACCATCACTTTTCTTCCCAGTAAACACACATCCGCATTTGCTACCTTTAAATCAGTCACTTTTTTCCTGACCTGTTTTAAAGAAACGTGTTTTCTTAGGTCTAGAGCCATCACTGTTACTCAAACACAACAGTGGCTCTCATGCAGGACTTAAGGGAGCTGTGCTGATTCAATGCCAATAGCTTCCTACCTTTTCCAAAGTCAATGGGGAAACCAGTAGCTCAGGCATTGCTTTTTAGGTGTAAGCATGAAGTTTTGTTAGTAGACAAGCTACGGACTCCCAATTGAGTGATCTCATCCCAAACAACGGCCCGCAAACCTTACATAATCTATTTTCCTCTTGCTTCACTTTAAACAATGCATACTTCAAATCTTTTCTGAGAAACGGCATTTTTCTTGGCACAATTTTCAATTTCCACCCACTTGGAAGAGCAGGTGTCTTTATGTATCATTTCTCAACCCTGGGAATAAAGAAAACATTTAGAAAACATGCTAAAATTGTTTTCCTAGAGTCAGGAGACATTAGTTTAAGGTTCCATAGGCATTACAGAACAGATCTCCACTATAAATGCACCAAGCTAGCAGAAACACTAACTGAGACAAAGCACTCAGAAGATATGAGACCTCAGTATCTCCACTGGCCTAAGACTGAACACTGATAATCTTACTCTTCGGAGGCAGGTTTTCACACAAAAGAGAAATTAACATCTATCTTTGCGCTCGGGTCTTGAGAAGAAAAAAACAACAGAACAATGAAGCTGCTCAGACATTGGGTATATTTGCCATAGCTAATAGTAATGAGATAGTAGGCAGAGAGCAGATTAAAGGTGAAAAGGTATGAATGGATACTGTTAATCATTTCAGAAACCACACAGCCATGTAAAGAAATATCACTACCCAGACTAATGAGGCTAAATTTTGGGAAGAATTCTCAAGCACTTCTCATATTTATACTCATAATGTATTTGCAGCAGCACTCAAAGAAAGAGAATTAGACTTCTGCCTATCCAGTTTTGGAGCTAGATCAGGTCACTAAGTGCAAGAGACTTTTCAAGCTCTGTAGCAAAGAGGCCAAAGCATCACCACTGATTGAAGACAGTGGTATTTACAGAGAAAAGGAGGAAAAGATCAATCCCTTTCCCCTAGTCTCCTCTACTCTCCCTTTCTGAGGCAGCTGCTGCTTAAATATTGCCATTGTATAGAGAAGCACAAAATAATTGCCTCCTGTTTTGTTCTGGGGTTTTGTTTTTTCTTCATTATTTTTTTTTCCCAAACCAGGGCAGGGACAGCAGTATGTCACAGGAAGAAAACACCACCTTATTCAGCTGAAGGGCTGCAGACTGTCTCCTTGCAATTTGTGTGCTAACAATCAGTAACAATTAGGAACAGATTTATTGCTCTAATGTGGCTCCCCAACCCCTTCCACAACCTCACATCTCTTTGTCATGTTACGGAAGTACCCCATGATAGGTAAAGAAGGGACTGCAGCCGCAGAAGGCTGTCTCTGTCACTACCTGAGAGCAGAGCAGAAGCAACTGAGGTCCCCTGGTAGCAGCATGCTTATAGGATACCAGTGCTCAATTAAAGCAGTCCTTTCAGACAATTACTGAGCATTATGGTGACTCACACAAAGAGAAGAGTTGTCCTCTCCCCACCTTCCTGCAAGATGGACCATGTTTTAAACCTGTTTCCATACCTCTGAAGGTGCGCTGTTGCTTACTTTTCAGTTACCAGGCCATGTATGACACTTGCATTAAAAAGACGTTCTACACTTAAACTTACAGGCCAGTCTCAAAATAATTGTTTTCCATGGATTTTATGTAAATAACATAATGATTATTTGTGGTTGATTCCCATTTACAAGGTAATAACCATATTCAGGACTAAGTAGGCATCAAAGCCTAAAGGCGGAAGTGTTTATACAAGATAAAACTCCACTGCTGAAGGACATGTTCTAGCTAATACTGGTTTGAGAAGAAACGCCTGTAAGACACTATTATGCTGAAAAAAAAAAAATTAAGATTAAAATTAACTGAATGAAGAAATTAAACCATAAATATGGGTCAAAGACTGAATGATAAGATGTTGTTTGAAATGCTAAAACATTAGTAGGCTCTTTATCATTTCCTCTTACAGCTTCCAAGTCACTGGAAGGAAGGAGCCAACAACCTCCCAGAGTGCAGATCCAACAGAGGCCTGTGAGACTGAAAAGCTGTGACACTGACCTACAGGTACACAAGTAGAAAGCTTCAGCAAAACCAGAAGGGTGAAAAAATAAAGAGGATATTCATTACTTTACAAGAATGTTATATTTACTTCAATTTTTTGCATTTTCTAGAGCTATTTTGCACTTGCTCCTCTTGCATATTTTTTTATCAAAAGCTGTGTTTTGTTTTCCTCCACTTCCGCACAGTGGAATGAAAAAAAAGAAGGATAAAACCTGCTCTGCAGGCAACTGAAGAGCATAGCATCCTCCATGCAATCATTCTCCACTGCTTTCTACAGATGGCCTCCAGACATCAAGGACAAGTTAGTGATAAAAGAAAGATAACCAGTGTGGTTATTTGAAGCAACAGCATTTTCTCACGTCCCTCTGTTCTAATGAAAGACCTCACTTCTCTCAGATGCAGGTCACAATGTAGTTTAAGACAAGCTATTTCTTTCATTTTCCATGACAGTCTAACATCACTCTCCACAAAATAGTCACAATTCTCTTAGACCATCCCAAGATCAATACTGATACCTTGATCAATGTCAACAGATGCTCTGCTGCTGCATGATCTGCCAGAGAAACTGCTCTTTAGCCACAGTACACGTGGACTCCACATCGTGATAGGTCTCCTTGCGGGAATGTAAAGACAGTCACGGAGGTTCGGAGCATATACCAAGTGAAGTACATCAGAAGACCTGAGCTGATGAAACAATCAACCATTTCTTGGCTTACTATGACCCCTTGGATTCCTGTCTGTGACAGTGGACTTGTTACCATGGACTGAAAAAAATAGCACGTTTCAGAGTTTGTCATCAACTGTATGCTCTGCACAGCTGTCAGACAATAATCACATTTATTCTGCTTTTATTCAGCATCCTGCTGAATATTAAGCCATTTTCACCACATCTCTTCAGTCTTCCCAATATTTTTGCTAGCACAATAATGAGTGATTTTCAGCTTTCCGAACATCATCAGTTTTTACAGTTTTCTTCTAACCCAAAGATCTGGTTCATGATTCTGCCTATACATGTTGTCAGCAATAGCTGTTTACTAAATGCTTGGGTAACGTTTCATCACTGGTATCTTGACAGAAGCTGGGAGCAAAGTCCTGGACTCTTTTTAGGAGCAGTTGTTTTATCCTGCCATTAGATGTTGAACCCTGCATAAGAAGGCTCCCATTGATTCACTCTGAGGTATCAGAATCTTTTCTATCTTATTATGTTTAGAGTTAAGTCACTCAGTGGCACAGAAGAATTAAGATTAGCAGAGAAAACATAAAGATCTGCCACTTTAAACCCCAGGTAAACTGGGGCTGCAGAAAAATCAGTGTATAGCAAGAACATCTCATGGATGCTTAGAGATAACAGTTTCTGCTGCAAGGTTTCCACTACACGGTTAAGCTGTATGAGTACCATTCAGATCTAAGCACTGTGCCTAGACATGAGCAGTCATGCTGGAAAATCCTATCAGAGTTACTGTAGGTCTGAGGTGTGCTGCATGGCTCCCTGTGCTGCAGTCATCTCAACTGGTGTAAGAGTTTTTCCTGGTGAAGTGAGATAACCAACTGAGTGCTTATTTTGAGAAAGTATGAGAAACAGTGGGATACTGCTTGAAGACTCCCAGGACCCAGTTATGCTCCTCACTGCTTAATGAGGAGGGCTGGAGATTGCTTTACCTACAGATCAGAGGAATCTGTAGCATAGGTCCCACTGACCTCAAACAGAAGTGAAGACATTTCTCATGCCTCCAGTCAGTCTTATGTCCATTTTTCCAGTCACATCCAAGAGTTACTTCTCTATCCTTACAGACATACATCACTGCTCTCTTACCTGGAGCTACTCTTTTGCTACTTTTTGTAGCAGTCCAGTTATGGCCCTTTTCCCCCTTTCTCAAAACTTCACTCTTTGTTCATTACTTTAAGACTTCTAGGATTTTTTGTCTCCTACTGAACTTTGACTATTTTTTTCCTTTGCTGTAAGCTCATTTCACTATTTGGAGCCTGAACATACAGATGCTCATACATGTGCTGGTCTGTGCTTCTCATGTCCATCGTCTTCTACCTCCAAAAGACAGATACCCTCATCTACTGGCCAGTTTTACCAAGTGAAGATTATCTCTACAATGAAAGAAGGAATCACTTTTTTCCATTTAACTGGTAGCAGCTAGGAAAAGTCTTAGAAGACGATTTTTTCTGAAGTCAGGGTTATGGATAGAGTGTGAGCTCCCTGGGGTCAGCAATGTAGATTCATCTTACACTGGGCTATGCAGCAAAGCTTGCACAAGGCCAAGTCACCAGGGCTTTCTCTGGAACTACTTGCATATCCAGAAACTAGGAGATTGTAAGGCAAAAATGATTGTGTCATTGGGGAAAACAACAGCAGATTGTTAACAAAAAAATTGGGAACTGGACTGGAAGGGAAAACAAAAGAAAAAACAGTTTCTTGGCAAAGGACTTTCTGGAAGAATAAGCCTCACAACTGTGAACAGCGTAATAACCTTCTGCTTGTTGTTTCTCTTCAATCAGGGAAACGGGACTAGGTTAACATTCATCATTTACCCAGAACTGCAGTACGGAACAAACCTGACTGAAAACATACTTAGCTAGAATAACTTTGCAGAGCTAATGATGGGGCCAAAGAGACTCATTCTGACAGAAGACAACCTGGAGAAGAGAAAAGCTGGGCATTTTGAAAACCCTTAAGTCTACAAAATAGAACAGACTATTAGAGAGTAGTGGGAAAACAGAACCACATCAGATTTCAACATGTCCCTTACACTTTATTTAAAGTAAGATTTAGCAATTTTAACTAGACCAAATTCTGAAAGAAATGCATTTATTTGCCTGTAATACTACCTGACAACTATTAATTGGGAAGAAGAAAATAAGAGTACACAATGCTACATCCATCCATCCATCCTGCATATCCAGCAAGGCAGACCTTCTTGTTCAAGGAAAATATCCCAGTTACACTGCTTGTCTGCTAAATAGAAATACCACATTCTATTACGGTTTGCTCTTTAAATATGGAAGTGACTGGTCTATAAACAAGATCTTAACAGCTTCTCTTTTGAACAACTCTGACTGTTTAATTAATCTTCAGCCATTAACCATTCATTTAAAATGCCACTTACAAAATCTTTATTTTGCACATTATCAGCTCGTTCACAAACAGCTATCTATGAGCAGAAGCGTAATGATCTTCCTCTCTCTTTCTTGGAGCCTACAAGCTTATAGTCAATTCTGGCTTCTTAATTAACCACACGCACATATTAGAATTTAAAATTAAACGGTGTTTTGTTAAAAAATACCATGTAGAGAAAAGTTAATACATACACATTCTGCTGCTGATTCAAGAAGCAAGTATAAGCTTTTGGTCAAACAGCATCCTGCGTAAGACAGAATTCAGCATCTCTTGCTCACACTAGGAAATACGCAATGGCAGGAACACAAGCAAGACCATATGAATTCATTCCAGCTGCATGAATGATCTCATTTTGTCTTTATTTGCACATTTAAGAGGCTGACACCACCATCTGCATTTCACTCTGTATCCTCTGGTATGGTCTCATCTTCCAGTAACGGACCTGCTCTTTCTCCAGGGACCTAACTTTTGCACTTGCATCCAAATGACTGAAAGAATAGGACATTACCAATAAATAGGCAGAATTAACATAAAATAATTCCATGCAATAATATATCACATGAAAAGACAGGGCTGAAGGAGAAAAAAAAAAAAAACTAATCCAAACCTGAAGGCTTAACACAGCTGCCATAACTCAGGCTCACCAGCATCTGCAGCAGGACAGTCACAAGGGAGTTGTGGGAGTGCAGTATATAAAATTTTACACATCTGTCAATATGTGAGGTGATCCAAATGCAAACCCTAGCAGGCAGGATGCATACAGGCACATTTGTGACAATTCCTGACAGAAATTATTTCTGCTGAAGAATGCATGGCTTGAATAAGCATGCACACATCACATGGCAGCAGCAGCTCTGCTCTGGTTAATGTACGACAACTTCCTTCTGTTTAGACACGCTCTAAAATGCTCAGGGTCACCCACGTTCCATGAAATTTGGGGTTTCTATGAAAGCAAAAGATTGGGCTAGGGTCCCAAATTGGAAGGGTCTATCTGGATGAGGGGTTCCTGGGAAACAGCACTTCAAACACTATCTGAAAAGTTTTTCTTCACTGCTACCAGTACATTCATTTTTCCCATGTAAGTGGGAAATAAAGCCAAGGCTCATTTAAATGTGTCCCAGGAGGCCCAGTTACTCAACATTTTCCCTAGGTAGCACACTAGAGTATGCAGCACCCATTTGTCCTTTCTGAGGAAGAGAATCACAAATAGTATGAGGAGCCAAAAATCACAATGCAAGCCTAACTTCTGTGGCACATCCCACCACCCCATGCAACTGGTGGCCAAAGGGGTTTCTGGACTGCCCTGCTTCCATGAGCAGGACACCTCTACTGAGCTTCTGAACTTCTGCTGTACCTGCCTACGCCAGTTTGAATTAACTGTGTCAGAAATCTATCAGCCAGGAAGGACAGTAAGTTGCCAAACAGTGTTTCTGGTTTTAACATTATGGGGAACAGTGACCAGACACAGGTTCAGAAGGCCCAGTGGCATGCTTCAGAAAGAATAAATGCCAGAGAATCAGAGGAGAGTCTCAGGAGATGCAGGACAGTACAGGATAGGGAAACAGCGTAGACGATTTCAGGACAGCAAGCATAAGAGCCTGTATGGTAAGAGAGAGTAAATGCTTTGCTTGTACTTGTCACTTTGTAAATCAAAATACTGCAATGCATGACCATCATTCTATTTCCACTGTAACACAAGGCAAAGGGTATGTAGATATTACACAGCCTCATTCAGTTTCGACCTTGCCTCCACAATATTCATCTTAGAAAATAATCACTCCTGAGTAAAGGACCATCTGCTTCTACAGCAGTGGATTGCTTTTTTGGTAGTCAGTGACAAAAGGTATTGTAAACAGATGCACAATAAGCAATGCCCACAGTACTTTGAACTGAGAACAAGAAAACTTCAGTTTCTGGTTTGGGAGACATATAGGGCTAAGTAACACACCTGGGCAATCCTAACTTGCCCTTTTTGAGCAAAGCCTTCTCTGTGCTATTGCTATGACCTTGAATTGAGCAGGATTGGAATGACCTATCACTCTTATCACACCTGCCCAACAGACAAGCATTTAGCCTGCTTTTTAATTTACAAAGTTCCCTCTGCTAAATATCAAAGCTCCAGACCCTTCTTACTCTCCTCTCAGGCTTACACATAGCTTACATCTGCCATTTGGTTTATCTGGACACACACAGCAATTTCTTCCTTTGATCCTTTCCAGGGAGAGGCAGACTGCTCAGTGTCTTGCCCCTCACTCTCATGACTCTGGCCAGCAATGACAGTGGGACACCAGGGGCAGAGTTAGGGTTGTGCAGAGGTATGGATTTTACTTCCCCATTTTCAACTTTGCATGCTGCTAGACAGAACAGCCTGGAAAAGTAGATGTTTCCATAAAGGAAACTTTCATCCTGAAATAAGGAAGATCCATTTTTTCAATTAATTAACTTTGCAGAGTATAAGATCTGCACAGTGTGTCCCAACATAGCATCTCCAAAAATGGAAAGCTGACTCAGACTGGGGCTTTGGACTCTACTCCTATCTAATAAAACAGTGATGTTGTTTTTATTAGCTTTTTTTTTAAATCTGCAAAAAGATACAACTCTGAATCTATTCGCACTAAACAAAGGAAAGCTGTATTCATTTTTGTCAGACCAGCACTTTGAAATAACCCAAGATAAGACACATAAATAAATGAAGAATTATACTTGGCAATGAGTTTGGCATCAGACCTTAAACGTTTCATAGTTTTGGGCTGAGGAAATAAGTTGAGCAAAGCCTCTAGAACCTTGTTGGAGATGTACTTGGGGTGTTTGGATATACTTGACAGCACCATGTTCAAGGAAGGAAAAAAGAGGAAATTGCTTATTTGAAACGTGAGAAAGGGTTGCACCATGTGATGTGCCTGACATTTAAGTGATAATAGCGTCGTGCATATGCTCTTTTGGCTTTGGTCTGACACCTCGGCTCTGCCATGGTGAAACTTAGCACTGTCAAGGTACAGCCTTGATGATTAAACTTGGAGAGATGTGACTTACCACTTGTTTCAGGAACATATGGGCTACAGATCACCAGCCTCTGCCGCAGGCTGGGAAAATGTACAGCATTTAAGGCAAAGACCCTGCGAGTTCCCCAGCTGCAGAAGGTGGCTGTGCAGGCTCCACCATCCTTTGGGATGCCATTTGCATTACAGAAAATTGTGGCTAATTAGAAATAAACAGAAAAATGCTTGATTTACAAAGAAATGTGTGATTTTGCCAGCTTTTTTTTTTCCCACTCTCTTTAACTTAACATTCACAGAATAAACTGATCATGCTAATGCTTTCGCTATAGTCATTAATAAGGACAATTTACATTTCTATAGCACCTCTCTTAGTTAAGAATTCCAAGGCTTTCAGCAAAATATACACAAAAAATTACATCTATTTCACTGAATATAGTCATCCTCGGAATGAAAATCAACAATTGTGAAGCAGTGCAGAAGAACATTGCACAACAGTTGCATATAAGACACTAAGCAAATGCCCCAAAAACCTAAAGCAAAAAAAACAGAGATGCCAGATGCAAGCATAGGTGAAAGGGGCGTTAGTATGCAAACAGCAGTATGAAGCAGGCTTGTGTGTGCCCTGAGGTGCAGTGCACGGAGGCAGCAAACATACTTCATAACGATTAAAGCAAGAGACTTCATACATGTGCAGTCTACTGATTTTCTGCATACTGAGGAAGACTATCAGTTTAAACATTCCTCTGCTGAGCAGAATGAACCAGGGACCCTCCAGGAATGCTGGTGGATGAGAAAAGGGAAGATAAGTGTTTCCAAACTGAGAGCAGCACTTACCTGATCACTAAGCTTCTTACTTTACAAATGTCCTCCAAATTTTAAAAGGCATTAGCTGTGTTAATATATTCTCCAGGAGAAAAAAAAAAGAAAAAGCTTCTTTTCCCAAATGATGAGTTTTAATTCTCCATCATAAGGACACATAACTGGAATTCCCAGACCAAAATGAAATAATCTATTCTCTCTGTGCTCAAGTCCCCCTTCTACCCCCAAACCCATTTTATTTAGTCACTGATCAAGTCTCCACACGCTATAGTACAAGTTGTGAGTCAGAGGTGGGAGTAAAAGCCATCCATCTAAAGTAAAATTAATAACAAAACTTTGAGAGAGAGCTTGCATGTGTTAGCAAGACCAAAGCATGAGCTATTACATGACAAATGTGTTGATGAATGCTCAGCCCTGAAAACACAAAATAACTCTGGTTTGGCTAATAAGCATCCATTATAGCCCTTTCCCATCGTTTTGAGGCAGACAAGGTAGTTTTCATACTTGACCCTTGAAAGCAGATTTGTTTTTGTAATTAACATGTTATCCAGGGATTTTTCTTTCCACATCTCTTTCTTCTTTCAGTACTCTCCCTCTAGCACAGAAACATTTCCTTGCCTGAAGTTGCCATTACATCCAACAACTGCTGTCTGAGACCTCACGACCTATTGCATAAATTCACATAAAATTATTCATGTTTGGCACATTTCTGCTGGTGAGTAACAATAACCTTTTTGTCTCAGACAAAGGAAAGAAAGATTTAAAAAAAGAACAAAGGCAGCCTAATAAGAATCCTGTATTTCCTACTTCTTCCTAATCTGGTTAAACAGCCTCTACAACCCAGAGAAACTCAACAAAGCAAAGTTGTTGTGGATTGTTTGTCTTGCAGTACAGAATCAACACAGACAGAAGAGCCTCTCAGCATGACTTCTGATCACTGACTCAGATATGAGGTAATTTTTCTTGCCCATTAGATGTTTTGGTTTTAGCTTTTCATTGAGCTATTGTGTAATTACAACTAAATCCACACTGAAATCCATGATCCCAGCACCAAATCCAAACCTGATTGGGACTTCAATCTTATCCACATAGCAAGTCAAGAGTTCATTCAGTGTAGTTACAACCACAATGCAAGCAATCAAATAAAAGAGGCCAGAGGGAAAGACTTGAGCATTTCTTTTTGCTGCACAGAAAAACAATGTACAGACCACACCTAAAAACTGATGGATTTTTTAAAATGTAAAGCTATGAAGTCCTGTTAAAGCTGAAATTATGAAGCATCCTCTATGACAATGTCTTCCTCCGAGTTACATCGTATATATTTATATTTGAAAAATACATAAACTTGAATTTAGACTTCCCCCATGCTGAGAGTTCTCAGATCTCAGCATACTGAGTTAGCATGAACTCTGTTTCTGATCCCTTCATTACATGCAAACGTTTGTGTGACTTCAGTGACAACAGCCTCAAGAATTTTCTAGTAGTGCAAGACCTCTTAGATGGCATAAAGCTGCAATCACTACCTCCAATTTCACCCTCTTCACCCTTATGCACTAGGGGAAGAAATATGCAAGAAAAACATCAGCAATATCATTATGTTTGGGAAGACCTCTACCAGACTGTATTTAGGTGAAAAAGAGAGATACTTGGCCCATTCTCTGCTACAAACTCAGATTTATGTTTTATTGCTATTTATAACAATGACTCAGTAGATGCTTTTAAAGTGCTGTGATGCCACAAACTGAAAACACTCCTATATCTGTGCTCACATATTTCTCCAAAATTAACAAGTGTGGTATCACACAGCACACAGACTGAGGCTATGGGGAGACACTACAGATTGTAATATGAACTCAAAGCGTGAACAATTCCTCAAGTACCTCATGGCTTACACTCTCAGCTCTTCTTTTCACATAGACTTGCGCATCTTTTCCACACATCAATAGATTGAGTTTGAAAAATCCAATACGGATATATTTAATGCCATGACAGTAACGAAGCCTTACATTCTTTTAGCCCCAAATTCCAGAAATAATCAGTTTTAAAATCATCACAATGGTGGGTACACCATCAACTCAAAGGAATTTCTGTTTTCTTTTTAACACAGGGAAAAACTTGACCATCTTTCTTTAATGCTATCAACCTGGAAGCTTGACAGTAAGGATTAAAAATTGCTCTTTCCTTTCCACATGGTTATTGGAAAGGCTGTGAAAGGCAATCAGTCTCGTGAAGCCACACTTCACAGTCTGCATAAAAATGCAATGATTCCCAGTCCTTTCCACAACCTAATGAAAGTGTGTAATATCACACAGCTGGGGAAAACTGAACCATAAACATATGCAATATATCATGCTATCGTATAAAACCTGTTACTAATAGGCACTTGATGATCAGCAGAATCGAAAGGGATCTGAAAACAGAGATTATTTTTGCTGCAGGGTAAGAACTTTTCCCTATTGAAAGAGGAAAAAAACACTCTCTCAGCAGTGTGGGAATTGGAGTGGAGTCAGTTCATTCATTCTGTTTGTGAAATATGGACTTTCTTTAATGGTGTCTGTTTGACTGCTGCCTTGCTCAGAGGCTTCAGGGGCACTGCTGCAGCAAATCATGGTTTTGGTGAAGAGGAAATCCATGGCTTTCTGGTCAGTAAATACACGGGTTTGGGGCATCTGAACAGCCCCCTAACCTAGCCCTGGGCTCTCTCCCCCCAAAATGATCATCGCTTGTCATGCCAGATGGTAATACTACCTGTCACCAGAAGTCTGTGGGTAGTGCTGCTTGTTTATTTTTGCATACAGTCCTTCCAAGTGCTCCCGCTCCATTGGCGTTGAAGGAGAATCACGTGGATACACAAAGGTTTCTGCTACTGCTGGTGATGATGGCCTGTAGAAGTTTGCTGCTGGATAAACCTCTCGAAAGTGGTTTACTCTGGCATAATTTGGATCCATCTCATCGTCATCAATGTCAGGTCCTCCAGGACCAATAGAATAATCACTCAGACCTCTCAACTGCTTTTGCCGTAACTCCTGATGCTTCGCACCAATCCTAACAATGAAAAAGAAAGCACAAATATACAGTTGGTTCAACACTAACCACAGGCACCAATTCATCAGTCAAATTCAGAGCACCAACCCCAACTGTTTAGATTTTCTAGTACATTGCGAAACTGGTGCCAATTAAAACAAAATGGTGAATGCAGCAATTTTGTTATTTATCTCTGGCAATCAGCTTTTGTTCTGGGTTCAGCAGTAGCAGTCATTTTTCTCCTTCTTAGTAGCTGATGAAGTGCTATGATTTTGACTTTCAGCCTGGGAACAGTGCTGGTAACACCAATGTTTTCAGTTGCTGCTCAGTAATGTTTACACTGACCAAGGGTTTTCTGAGTCTCATGCCCTGCCAGGGAGGAAGGGAAGCTGGAAGGAAGCAGAGACAGGACACCTGACCCAAACTGACCAAAGAGATACTCCATACCACAGCACATCATGCCCACTATATAAACTGGGGGCAGTTATCCAGAAGGGTTAGATCACTGCTTGGGTAAGGCTGTGTATTGGTCAGCACGTGGTAAGCAGTCGTATTCTCTTCCCTTGTTATTTCCCTTATCATTATTATTATTGGTGGCAGCAGCAGTGATTTGTGTCATACCTTAGTTACTGGACTGTTCTTACCTCAACCTGTGGGAGTTACATTCTTTCGATTCTCTGCCCCATCCCTCCCAGAGTGAGGGGAAGGAAGGGGAGTGAGTGAGTGAGCAGCTATATGGTTCTGGGTTGCTGGCTGGGCTCAAACCACAGCAGCTTTGTAACCAAGGTTAGCTATCATTCTGATGAAAAACATTAATGCTGAACACAGTGTGGTTTTTCAAAAGTGTGTGTGCACAAAAACAAGCACTTTTAATTCCACACTTACCCTCCACTTTGCAGTTAATATACCTAACCCAATCCTGAAACTTTTTATCTAAATTAGCCAGTAAAATTGTTACTGCCTCTTGGTCACTTGACCCGCCCAGATTCTCCTAAATACATTACCTTGTGAAAAGTGGATTAAATGTAAGTACAAATGGAGAGATGGCACAGTTGTCTCAAATCAAAGGATCACAATTAATTTCCTGCAGATTTAATTATTTTATTTTGGCTACATAAATGTGGAAATCACACCTTACTATATAGGGGATAGGGACAAAGTAAAACAGCAAAGAAATTAATAGAAACCTGACAGAGATGAATTGGTACATATAAGTGAATTAAAGACTATTACTGGCAATACTCCACTGTGATAAAGCTTTAAGTGGTATTACAAAATGTTGCTGCTAATCAGGGCCATTGTGTAATCTCTTTGGAATAGTAAAACGCATTCAGGTAAATTTCAGACTCAGCTGATATTCAATGGTTCAACATTCATGCTGAAGGAAAAAAAACCTATAGCAAGGCTCTATGAGAATGCAACTTCTGTTCAGCTACTCCTCAACAGAGTGCAATTAAAGTCAGTGAGATGGATCTGGCAGAATGCTGACCATAGTATGTAATAAATAGCATTTACAGAAAATAACATAGCATGGAGGGAGAAACAATGAACGGAAGACAGATACAGAAATACAATGCCTGACAGAAAAAATTAACATTCGCTGTTGACTATCTGAAGTACAGCAGCAGCACAGAAAGAACAGCATAATTTGTACCACAGGAGAATAAGTAAAAAGGGTCTATAGGACCTGGTTACCTGAGTAAAGCACAATGGCCTCAGAAGACTGCATTCCAAAAAATACCTGAAAGTATTAAAAAACCCACATAGACAGGGCCCTCAGTGATGTGGTGTAGTAGTGGATTTGGCAGTGCTGGGGGAATAGTTGGACCTGATGATCTTAAAGGTCTTTTCCAACCTCACTGATTCTATGAAAATAAATGCTAATACTTTACAATTGATTTGCAACTAAAAAGGTTAATAATTGATGAGAACAACATGCCTTTCTACCCATAAACTAGTATATCCATGTGTATTACGCATGCTTTCCAGTTAGAACTCTCCATTAGCCGTGTTTGGACATATTTAGATGCTAGTTTTTAACACTTAAAATGTGGCCGTACTTTACAGCTAGATGAGCCTGTGTATGACACAGTCCTTGACAGCTGGGGGGGTGCCCACTACCCATTCTGCCTTCCCTCAGTGAAGGAGATTACCTTTCTCCTCCTTCATACTGTGTGCCTCACCTTGAGTACTGTGTGAAGTTTTGGGTGCCTCAATATAAAGATTTCAAACTACTACAGTGTGTCCAGAGGAGGGTGATCAAGATGCTGAAAGTCCTCAAAAGCAAGACTTAGGAGAAGAGTCACCTGGTTTGTTCAGCTTAGAGAAGGCCAAGTGCAGCCTACAGTTTCCTCAAGGGGGGCAGCGGAGGGGTAGGTGCAGATGATCTCTCTCTGTTGACTCAAGACAGGATACAAGGACATGGAATGAATCCATGTAATGGGAAGTTCAGACTGGACAGCAGAAAAAGGCTCTTTACTAAGAGGGTGGTAGGTCATCGGAAAGGCTCTCCATGGAAGTCATGGCACCAAGCCTGCTAGAGTTCAAGGAGCATCCAGACAACACTTTTATATGGTTTAGTTTTAGCTAGTCCTTTGAGGAGCAGGGAGGTAGACTAGATGATGTATATGGGTGCCTCCAACTTTAGAAATTCTATTAAATACTTTACCATAAAGAGCATGGTGAGGGAATACCATCTTCCCAACACACTATTTCTACTTTTCATCAAGTTCCTGATCCCAGCCTTGCTACTTCATTTTCTTTAATTTTTCTTAAGATAGAATTAAATGCACTCACAAAGCCTTAGTGCAATTTACTACAGTATTTCTCAGAGATGAAAGGATGATGAGAAGAAATAAGCTACAATCCTTTTTTTCTTCATGGAGCTTCTCTTCCTTGCACAATCATCTCCTCCTGTAACCCTCACTCCATTTCTCTTTTGCTTCAGATTTTAATCCCACACATACTCCTATTTTGGACTGAAATGGTGGCCTGGCTCAGGATAGGCATTATTCTCAAGTGCAACCTCAGCCAAGGTAGGGCAGTGTCTTGAAGCTGCATACTTCAAAACAAGTCTTTGATTCTGCACAATTCTGACTATTCACAAGGGAGATTTTATTGCAGAATCTTATGGACGGCATAACCTTGTGTCAATATGTGGGAAATTAGTTAGTAAGGCACATATTCTCTCATTTATTGCTGACTGCACTGGGGCAGGTGGCAGATGGCTTCTCGGGATAGAGTGGAATGGCATGACACCAATTGCAGAACTATGGGACATGCAACCTATTCTTCATAAAATTGGTGGTGATGTTGGTATAGACCTTGGTAAAAGTCACACTTTTATTGATGGAGAAATGACAATGGCATGGGGAGAAAGTCAACACTGAGATATTGTATATGAAAACAGGCAGTAAAAAGGAGTGGTAAGCTTGCATTTCTATCTAAGCCACAAAGCATTGCTAGCAAATGAGTAATAACTGGAGAGCACCTGAAAGCATGCAAAATATTCCCAAGGGTTCGTGAACAGAGATAAAAGATAGATTATGCAGCAGGGAGTGGTGAAGGGAGACAGCTTGCCTGTGTCCATGAATGAAACACCACATTCATCGTTCACTTAAAGGAATTCTGAGCAAAGTTATTACTTGGTTCATTCATGTAAAAACCAGCCTTTTCAGGTAGCTCATCATCTGGAAGCACTCGTCCTACTGCAAGGACAGGGGTGTATTTCCATTGTAAATAAGGCCTCAGACATCAATGGAGCAGGGAGGGAGGTCTGTGCTGTTGTTTTCCATCTTTTATACATATAGGTATTTCAAGACAAGCCCTCTTGCAGAATGATTAATATTTCACAGGTCCCACATGGGATTATGTCAGAAATGCAAAAAGGAAGGCACTACTGTTGTTTAAGAGAAAAATAATAACAATAAAAAGTATAATCACACAAGTAACTGTTAGATTCTTCACCAAATAGTCTGATAGTAGTAGTCTTTGCCTCTGATTACCCTGCACTAAAATGCATAATGCACTTTGAGATTGTCACGGACTTACAGATCAAGTCTGATAAAACACCAGATGTTCTTAAAAACCTGGGAAACTTTGAGGGCTTCACCCTCAATTAGTGACCAAAAAACCCCAAACACAAAATTTAGTGCAGGAATACAACATACGAGGTACCAGTTTCATGGCACATACAGGTCCCTGCGAAATGATACAGGCAGAAAAATGGGAAGACACTGCATTTCAAGGAATAGTCTTATCCCAATGTTAGTGCAGAAGGCATGGCACACAGTCCCAGGAAGAGTAACAGCAGTTTCTCAGAAAATGATGAGCCATAATGTTCTCTAGACCAATACATCACCTGGTCCCTAGGTATTTAAGAAGTATTTGAAAGCAAGAGTAGTGCAGCACAGCAGCATCATGTGAATCTTTCTTTCAAGTCTGACAGTGAGATTAATTTGACCTGCTATCAATACTAGTATATTCTGCACAACAAAAGCTGGAATTAGGTCACCACAATTTTCTTTTGTTCCTGTGAATAAGCCTAGCTTCTTCAACTTCTCCTTCTCAATGCAGCCTTCAATTGCTGTTACTATTGTAACTTGAACCTGCTCAAGAACAATTATTTCCATTCTGTATTCCACAGACCAGTCAATATCAGGTTATGTGAAATTCTTCATGATCAATGTTTCATCTTTTCAGTTCAGCTATTATAATTGCATTAATATTTCTTGTTTCATTTTTACTCTTCCACATAAATCTATAAAATCTGCTCAGTGATCTCTTCTTCATTTCAATCCAAATGTCCAAACATAGGGAAGCATACTACTAGATGGCTGAGGCTTTCTTTCTTCCCTTCTTCCCTTCATTCTTTCCTTTCTTCCTTTATTCTTTCTTTCTGTCTATCTGTCCTTCCATGCTTTCCTTTATGCCGCTCACCTTTGAAGTTTCTTCACATATTTTTGTGAAGTTTTAAATACTTTCTCTGTATTTCAGCATCATGTTTTCACCAAGTTTTAAAGCAATCTTTTCCACAGCACATCCCAGTAGATGCCCACGAATTCTTTACCAAGTTACAAAAAAATGAATGTGCTGTTCCTTTCATCACTCATATAACACTCTGCCAACACTGCTAAGCAGGCTGCTTCTGCTGTAACCCACTCTAGTCATTTACCATTTCCGCACCTCCTCCTGCATTTCTCCCTATCTGAAACAGCAGTATCCTTATTCTCAATCTCAAAAATAATATAAAAAAAGTGACACACACACGGTCTTCCAAATCAACACAACTATCACAGCAAACAGCTTACTGAAAAACAAGGGAGACCCACACTCACAGCACAGGATGGGTCTGGTTAAACAAGTACAAATTTGTGACAAAAGATAAAATGTCACTCAGCACCACAATGCTGGCAGTGAAACCAGAGATGAGGAGAGGCACAGGTCACCATCTGAACCATTTAGGGTAGCACTAAAATTTCTACAAACTTCCTGATGATGGAAAGGGAAAAGAAAAACTCACAGTGAATGAAGGGAAGCTAGATATATTTCCTTTTGGGTATCTCATATAAATCCTGCTTGCTCTTTTCTGCCACCTGAACACCATGCTTTCCAATTAAATCACTGCATAACAACTACTTCAACTTCCTTTAGCTGTGTGTCTGTATAAACACAACCTTTGCGTACAAGCAGCCAGAGGACAGGCAACAGAAGTGTAGCATCAAGCAGTGCCTCCTTTTTTGCCGCTCCTGTAACCCATCTTTTTCTCAATGGCACCCAACACATATTCTATCCTCATCTTCTCTGCTGCTTTCAAGACCCAGTAGCTATCACTAGAACCTTCTTCTGCAACAAATATTTTCAGAAAAAGAAATATAGTTTGATAAAATATATAACAACAATAAACTATAGGTAATATTTCCAAAACATCCTATTTGTAAAAGTCAAATGAAGACAGGATCCTATATACCTAATGTACTGCTGGAAGTGGGATGTGGTTTATTTTGAAAAAGCTTCTCTACACCTCACATGCTGCTCAGTAGCATACCCCCAGAGTTGTAAATCAAGGAAATGCTCTCATTTATCCTTCAAGCAATCCTCCTACCTGACATGTCCACACAAATCTTACATGGTGATTTCTCATGTACTAACACTTGAAAGGATGCAGCAGCCATAAAGGGGTTAACAGCCCAAACAGTTCCTTCCAGCTGCAGCTCAGACACAGGATTGAGTTACTGTGGCTTAACAAGTTATTGTGTTTCTGCTGAGCTACTGTCAATGACCACATATGTATTTGCTGCCTGTGACAAACACAATGTACAACGCCTTATACCAGTGACAGAGACACTGACAGGCAAAAGCTGGATTAGAAGACTGCAGCGTATGCATTGTGAGGCAGCTGCAGGAAGGGATGCGGACCACCTCAAAAAAACTTCAGAAGAGCTGAGCAGAACTGACTTTTGGAGCACACCCAGAAATGTTTTTGGGAATGGGAGGGCTAGGAAAGCAGCAAAAGAGATTCCTCATCTCTTGGTCCACAGGCAGAAGCTGGGTGGGAGACTGGGTTGCAAGTGGGGAACAAGAAACTGCTGAAGCTTCCAAAATCAGTGCTCTAAGCCTCTGTGAAAATTAAAACATAGGATTTAATTTTACTAGTACAGTAGCCCAAGGGCAGCCAGGGTCATCAAAAGCAGTGGAAAGACTGCCATCAATGGGGAAAAAACAGCAGGATGCTGGATGCAGCCCAGCCTGTGGTTCTGGAAACCCAACATCAGCTCAAAATGAGCTGTAAGAAAGTAAGTCATGCAGCCTAATAAGCCATCACCTTGGATCAGGACAAAACTGAAAGTAGCATGTCCTCCTGGCTCTGCCACCCCCAAAGCACGGGACAGAGCATCTGCTGCCCAGCACGAGATGTGAGAAGCATGAGAAGCAACTCAGTGGCACCAATGGCTACTATGTCTGGCCACAGCGCAAAAACTACTGGTGGCAATCTCAGCCCAGGAGAGACTGCAGGCTTACTCGGAGAGCTACAAGGCTGCATTATGTATCAGAACAGTTTTGGATGGGGAAAACCGACCAAAATAGGCCCACAACAAAACAGAATAATCTTCAGAGATGTGCATAAACTCCTCCCTTGCACTCCCCACCATGAGCATCATGTTTCTTCTGACTTCTCAGGGAAAGTGTAAAAGCAATACATGTTTTTTATTGACCATGTGCTGAGCAGAGCACAAAGAACAACATGATTTGAGCTCAAAGGTGCTTATCTTAGTAGTCAAACACAGGACAGAAACTGCAGTGGCTGACCAAACCAGTATATTCACAAAGGGACCCTGTTCATACTATAAATAAATAGAGCATTATTTCTTATATGGCAGATAGAAGAATTTGGGGAAGCACAAACAGGCATGTTTGTGCTTCCCCAAATGAGCAAGATGCTGGCTAAGTCAATGAAAGATGTTCCCAGTGAAGACATACTGATAACAAGCAAAGACAAAGTGTGTGACACAAATAGGACCATAGGTCTGTTGGAATAATTTCCATTCTGTTCACAGTAAGAGGAGCAGAATAAGAGCAGGTAAACAAGTGTGCGTAGAACCAGTCTGAGGTACACCTATGCTCTGAAAAAGGACCTGATCCCTTAAGTCTTTTGAGACCACTGAGATGCTAAACATTCTTCCACTCATTTGGTTGCTCGTTGTGGTTGTGAACAGCAGAGTAAAAGCTGCTGCCCTGCCTTTTCCCCACTCATGTGACTCCCCCTGAGATCTACATACTGCAGTGATTACTCAATTTACATCTGATTTAGTATCTTAATACTTCAACTGTGATTTTACATAACATTTCTGCTTTTGTCTCTCATTTACCTAATTCATACATGCATTGAGTAATGGGCTGTCTAGAGGAAAGCAGCCTATTTCTGCAGGAGGTCACTTAGATTTCCATTGGGTTTAATGTTTTAATTCCTTTCTAGCTGCTAGCAAAATATATTTTGGTAACTAAAATCTTGTCTTCTCATTCATTTACATAATAGTGGACTGAATACATACTGCCTTCAGATATTCATAAGCCATAATCACTGATGGGAATGGGTATATTTCACTTGAATATCTGAGGAGATAATTTCTGTACAGTGCTTTTATTTTTTTTGTTTATTTCATAATCGTTTTTCAGATAGACGTAGTCTGTACTGACATTACCAATCTGATTCAAACCACATCTTTCCTCAGGAAAAGACTGATTTGTATTTTTTCAACCATCACGTAGGAAAACTCTAGAGAGGCAAGTCTCATAGCCAAAAATAAATAAATAAAGAAAAATCCATCCCTTGCCAGTAAATTGAGGCCATCTGATATGGATTCATCAAGACTCAAACAATATCTAATTTAGTATTATCTTTCAGGGTATTCTGCTGGAAGCATATTTGTCAAATATCTTCCCCATAAGCTATGCAAGTGTTTCTTCATTCCAGCTTATTCTATTGTGCTGGATTTGAACATCATTTCCCCCATAATTAGTATCTGTAATTGTAAACAAGAACAGAAACAGTCTCAGAAATAAAATAAAGCAAAGCCACAAATTCAAGGCAGTAAGAGACTGTACGCTGGGCTGCACAAAACAGATCTTAAAACAGAATTAACCAACCCAACAATAAAAACCACTGGGGCTAAACATAAAACATTGCCTCTTCTAGATAACTAGCTCATGCCCATGTAATACCGAAGTGACCAAAGAAGCTACCTTTGGAGGGTTGTAAGCAAAGAAACAGAGGAAAGAAACACCTAAGAAGGAGGCAGAACTACAGTGACCTTAAAATTTAAGATTATGACAAACTGGAGATGAAACACAGCCCTTTCATACCACAAAATGAGGAGCGTGAGCTTTGGACATACAAGACTGAGGTCCTAATGCTCTTCCATTTATTTCAAAGGTGAATGGAATGGTTGCCACCTTACACAATATCCTGCCCTCTGAAGAAAGTCCTGGCTCTAATGAGGTCAGTGCATTTTTCCCCGCACTGTGAACTTCAGTGAGACCAGGATTTTACCTTTTCTGTTAAATCTGAGGAAGTTTTTCTGTCTCTCTTTCGTCCACATTAGTTGTACACTGAGTGAAATGCAGCAGATTATAACTATTGGAAAAACCAACCATTTTGCTACATTATGCAATTTTCTTTACTTTCCGAGTTATTTTTTGAAGTGACTATCAGAAAAATCAGAAGGAACCCCCTGAAGGTCACCCTGCTCAATCTCCTGCCAAAGGCAAGGCTGACTGCACAGATCAGGTTGTTCAGTCTCCTGTCAACAGGATGTTCCTTGGTTTGTGACAATGTGGACTGACAGTGGAATCACTCCAGGTTTCTCAAAATTACTTTAGTATCTTACACCTGAGACGTTTCAATGCCTTTAAAGCCCCAAGCACCTCCTGTGAAATGGCCGTGAGTCTGCAAGGACTTAGCAAACCACAGGTAAATTACAGGCCTGGTTTGCAACTTAATGGAATTCTCAGGCTGCTGCAATTTGTACTTTTCCATTAAAAAGTAAGGTGCTATGCACATCATACCTTAGGAGTCCCTTTTGCTAATATTAGCAACAAGTAATCACAAAAAGAGAATCAAAATAACAGAATACTCCTAGAAAGCAAGATTTAACTTTGCTTATATTTTAGTTATTTGGAACTTAATGTCAGGAATGGAAACAATACCAATTGTTGTCAAAGCCACAGATTCACCTCTGTAACCAAAACATCAACCAGAGAAGTTCAGATAAACAGAGAACAAGTACAAAGTAACTCCAGTATACCTGCAGCAATACTACAGGGAGACAGAGTCTGTTTATTACCACTGACCAACTCAGCTTCAGCAACTGCTGTAGTAGCTATCAGTCAAAACCACTGAGGATCGTAACAGTCAGAAGAAAAATACCAGAGATACAGCAACGACCATGGCAAGACACTACATTGATTTGACACCTCCTGAAAACCCAACATCCACAAACACATGAAGTAATACCTTTCAAGAAGACACTCAGAAAGACTGACAGCTACTAAGTACCTAAGGCCTTCTCCTTCAGTAAGTGGGTATTCTTGGAACATCTCACAGCTCCACTTAACTAGTGAGACCTCATGAGTTCACACAACCAACTATGCAACTGCATAAATATTATGCTTTCATTTGAATGGAATCCCAGTGAGTGGAAGGAGCAAGCGTAGCTCAGTGATACGATATTCCATGCATGTTTCTTTATTCTACATATATGACACTGAACCTGGAACCTACTGAAAAGAAACTCTTTTCAAGATCAGGAAGAGGCTCCATCCACCTGGCAGCCTGGGATTCACACACTGTTTCTAATAAATTATAAGCAAATTATCTGAAGGGGGCCTATAAGGATGTTGGGGAAGGACTCTTCAATAGGGACTGCAGGGATAGAAAAAGGGGTAATGGGTTAAAACTTAAAACAGGGGAAGTTTAGATTGGATATAAGGAAAAAGTTCTTTACTGTAAGGGTAGTGAGGCACTGGAATGGGTTGCCCAGGGAAGTTGTGAATGCTCCATCCCTGGATGTGTTCAAGCTCAGGTTGGACATAGCCTTGGGTGGCATGGTTTAGTGGGAGGTGTCCCTGCGCATAGCAGGGGGGTTGGAACTAGATGATCTTAAGGTCCTTTCCAACCCTATTTTATGATTCTATGATTAAAGTATGCTTCTTGAAGATGTTGCACTGACATTTGATTAACAGTGTCATGTTTTTGAGGAGGACCTTGAGAATGGTCCTCCATATGTACGTGCCTGAGTCCACTGCTGGTCATCTCACATCAAAACATGATATTGTTCCTAGCATTGCAGGAACTGGATTTGCAGTTATGAAATTTCCTTTCCACACTGGAGACAGGGAGGAGGGAAATTGCAGCTTGGGTGAGAATTATTGTCTTCTTTTGTGGTGATGATGATGTTGATGGTTTGTTCAGGAAAACTGGCAACCCAAGCTCTACAGGGAGCACAGAGCTTGTAGTGAGCAACAGTTTTGCAGATGCCAACCCTGAAGAAAAGGGCAGTTGCCAACTGATCTGAAGAGAATGTGGACGCAAAAACAATTAACTGAAACATGACAAAAACTTAAATTTGTGATTTATGACAACAAAGTGTTAGCAACTTAGGAGATCATGAAAAAATAGCTCGTCTTAATCAGCTTGAAAAACTAATTCACCCTAACAAAACTAAAATAAATTAACATTATTTTGAAGTGTATTATAATTAAAAATAACTTGTTAGCATAAGAAATTGTCAATGCATTGTTAGTACAATTTTGTGTTTAAACAGTTCAGTGTAGTTTTCATTAAATAAATGTATAATTTTAAAATATTTGGAATAATTTTCACTCTCTTTGCTATTGACTGAAGTACTTCTTAAGCAAATGTTTGCATATGTAACTAGAAATCTCTACGCATGAACATGTTCAGCAATCATATTTGCAGCACTGTATGTCTTGAAAATTCATACTATTGAAATCAGTTCTCTCAAACATTTACACTGATTATTTTGTTTTAGAATATTACTGGAGACACTTCAATTATATCAGAAATATAAGCTGTTATTATTATTAGTTCATATCATATAATATGATCTTTCTTTATATTTCTGGTGCTTTTACTTCATTTTACTATAAAGTTGGGGTAATAAAATATGTCCTAAGATTTTCTTTTATAACAGATTTTTTTGTGGCTGATGATGAAGAAATGCTTCATTGGTTTCAGTGATATACATGTTATTCCTGTTTAAAAAGAATAAGCTACTCTTGTGTTCAAAGGCTGAGCTGCATCCCCAAAAAGTTTTAACTTCAATATATGCATGACTTTGGCTTTAATGCCATGACTATTATGTTAGTAGAGAAGCATATTGATGCATAATTTGGGCAACATTCAGGAATTTCTCAGCCTATCAAAAATACGGGTTTTATCTTCTCAAAATCTTTGGATTCTTATGTGCATGTTAACAAACTAATGCAATTTTGAAATATAGTGGTTTGGAAAAGTCAGTACAAGTTAGGTGTAATATCAAGTACGATGTTCTTTGTTTTCTTTCAGATTTGTACATCTAAAGACCTGGAAGGTTTTTTTTTCGGTGAAGTAATGATTTCTGCATTAATCCCAGACTCATTAAAAATGAAATATGGTAGCTCTTAATGCTGAAATGGTTTTTGTTTCAGTAGCTGAAGTCCCCTTGGCTGTTAAACACTGGCTCATGAGACATATTTTCTGCTTGCACTTCAACTACTCAAACTTCAGACCCAGTTGCTAAATTTTATAACATTCCAAATTGATAATAAATATTACATTTTCCACTAATCATGATTTTTCATAAATACTTTTTAAGTTTTAGTTTTAATGTCATTTATTGACTTAGCCTCTCATTAGCTTTTCTCTAGTAATGGAAATTGGCTCTAAAATGTTGTATTCTGATAACAGGGTCCTATGCCAAATATGGTTATAGCTGAGAATTAAGACAAAACTCAGCATTACTTAGGTGGTGACTCAATATGAGTGAAACGCACAAGGAACAGAAGGTCAATCCCTCTTCACTTGGATAAGTGCTTTGATGAAGAAAAAAGAGAAAAAAATATGTGTGGATGTATTTGTGCTATTCAAAATAAATGAATTGAACATAGTGAAAATGAAATTTTTCTTCCCAAGGAACAAAGGCTATCTGTACGTCTGTAGTTAAGATTAAAGGTAATACAAGGACAATAGTGCTTTCACTGGTAGCGATCTTTCCCCATTATAACTTGGCCCGCAATGCTTCATTTATCAGGAATGTATTATAGGAGACAGTTTAAAAATATCCAAGTGATTGATATTCTTTTTCCTGTTGTGTTCAGAATAAATGGCTTACTGTAATACTGAAATTAGAGAAGAATTTGCTTCAGAACTTCTGGGAAAATGAACTTCATAAGCCCTTAAAAATATTTGTCTATTATTTCTAATGTCTCTTTTTCCATATTTTTTGTTAAATGATTATGCAGCTTTCAAATATTTTTTGCCATAATTTTATAATGTGTTTGAGGTATAAGAGTGACAAATGAATATTTTCATCACTGCTGGTCCATTTTCCAGACCTCCAGGATTTTACATGTATCACAGTTCTCATTTCTAGGATAGAAAGTCTATAGCTTTTATCTGCTGAATACAAGTATCAGTAAGCTAAGACTCATGAACTATACACCCTGATAAGAATCTGCTTTACAAATGACTTGTGATTAATTGTTGGGTAAATGATCATACACACAACTTCCTTCTGAAAAATGGAAAACTAGAAAATCTGTTCAGAAAAAGTAAGACAGAAGAGTTCAAGTTTTCCACAAACATCTTATTGCTCTAATCATGCTGAATTTCTGTCACTGCAACCCAGGAAATAGGCTAGACATAACAACAAAGGCCATGTAAACTAAGTATTTTAAGAGCAAAGCTGGAAATTTCCTGTCCTTTTCCAGCAATATTCAGGTACCTCAACTGTAAGATTTGGCAAATGGCATATCTGCTGTGCACTTTATTAGTATGGTCCTTCCCTACCAGTTTAAGTTAATTTAAGAGACAGAATATAGATATGCATTATCTTGAAGTTCTTATTTCAGTATCATGATCTGAAGGACCAGCTGTGTTGACACTAATCATCAAACTTACCATATTTAAACTGTTCTGGTGTTGCTTATTTCAAAAGAATAACCATTTTGCTTTAGAGTTCTCATATAACACAAAAGTAATCTCAAGTATTTGGCCCCCTACAAGTAAGAAAAGGCAAAAAAACTTTGAACATAGTTATGGGTTCTCCCGTTCAGTCTGTCTGGATAAACATATTATGGTAACCTTTTGAGTGAATACAAGACAAACTATTCAGCACTGTGAAAATTTTTGAATTACCTGCACAGAAATTAATTTTATAATTTTTATATATTTTAATACAGAACAACTGAATCCTCTGAGTAGCAGTAGTAAGCAACGAAACAATTTATTTTCTACCATTTATCATATCATTGGTTTCTAAGTTTGTGTTTGAACACTTAAAGAAAAGAAGTTTCTTTAATTTCTCATAAAAACTGCAGAAAGTTGAAAAAAGCTGTTTGGTTGTCTTGTTTTGGTGGATATTTTTTTTCCAGGACATAAGAAGTTAACAATTTCTTAGGCTGACATTCCAAACAATCTCTTTTCTTATTATTTCAGAAAGAAGTATCTTAGGGCACAATGAAACAAGTTATAATTCATATGCACATACATTTAAAGTGCAAGCATAAAAAGATATTTTCAGCTTATCCCATAATTCACTTTATTCATATATATGTATATTTACTCCTTAAAGTTAAGAAAAATTGCATCATTAAAACTATTAAATGTCACTTAAGCACAGTCTTTTGTTTGTTTCTACTGTAGCATGTGAATAAAAAGTCATTAACTCCCTAGTTACATGCCTGCCTAAGAGCAGAACACATACTTATCTGATAATGACATTTACAATACTGTGAAGAACTGAATTCTAAAAAGAACCTTATTGTAAAATACAAGAGAAAGGTTCCGCCCCTCTTTTGTTCCTCTTTTCTCTCCCTATTTAGCCAGAGTCTTGGGAAGGGTTTTTCCAGCCCATTTTCTGCTAGCTGGTAAAGTGCTTAAAGACTAACTCTTCTTACAATCTGAAGGCTTATCAAAGACTGGATATTATTTGAGTGTTGCTCTTACCATGTTCTTTAAAAAGAAAAAGATCTTTATTTCTAAGTTCTTTTGGCTTTGGGGATAAGATTTTCCTTTTCCTTCCTAGTGGGCAGAACTGAATGTAGAGCAGATGGTATCTAATCTTCTTTACACTCTGTGAAGTTACCATTTACATAAGAAATAATTGATCACTGTATATCTTTGATTTCTGCTTGAGAGGTGTGAAGAAAGAAAATCCACCATTTATTAGCACCCTGTTTCTTGAACAAGAGCATGTACTTTTCTTACTCTTAAATGTCTATTTGGTTTGCTCTTCTATGTTTCTTTCAATAATGTAATGTTAACCAAGTCACATGGTGAATAACAGTAATAAATAGAACAAAAATGGAAAAGGATAGCTTCAAATATTTTAGAGGTAACTTTTGTGAGAAATGCATCCAATCATGTAAGATGAATGATACTGAGGTAGGAATAACAGCTTAGAAGTTGGAAAAGCTACTCTTTCTTTGTAAACCATAGAAATAAGACAGAGTAGAGGCATTACATTTAGTGCTGTATCATGATTTTTTATTATATAAATTGACAATCCCCATCTTCAGGTTAGTAGTCATTTCTTCATAGACCAACAGAAAATTTTCTGACCACCTCTACTGATACCTAGATCGCAGCTTATGAATATCTACTCATGTTTAGAAGAAGAAGATAAGAAAAAGGAAAGGTATTTTAGAAACACAGCAAGAATAAGTAATACAATTTTATAAAATGATTCTTGATTTCTTTGTGACACAGTAATTTCTGTGAGCAAGTTTATAAATGTCTTTCTGTTTTATTGTGATGCTGTCTGTGGAAAACCTCACTGTATGAAAATGCAATTTGAAGTAGAGTTGAAAGGAAAAGGAGAAGCAGATTAAATGAACTTATCACACTGGTGATAAGTAATTCCATTCATGATAGTTTTCCAGTATAGATCTATTAGTAAGGTAACAAATTAAAAAAAAAAAAAAAAAAAATCAGATCTGAAAATCTCAATGTAAGGTAGAATTTCTTCCATGAAAGCTTTATTTTTCTGACTTTCCTGTTTATCACTAAGACATGGAGATTCTGCTTTTCCTAACAGTAAGATAAGCACTTCTGTTATTCATCGACTCTCTTCTTCCATTTGAGATGATGAGCTGTTCATTATACACTCACAAGATTTATAAATCAAAGAAAGAGGTAATATCAAATAAAAGAGACAGTGTTTATGAAAGAGAAGAAAACTTATCACTCGAACATATACCTGGTTTATGATGGTCATAAAAATGATGCTGTTGCTGAATAACAAATCGTAATAAATGTCCTCAGATGCATACACTGCCTCCAAATTTTTATTATATATCAAAAGAGCCTCAACCTGACCTCCCTTTCTAATTTTATATCTGCAAGTGTTTTTATACAAGCAAAACTAATACAGTGTAACCTAAACTAAATTATTGTTGCCCTTAGTTCCACCTGCTGTGTAATTTCAAAGAAAAATCAAATATGCTGAAATGCAAATTTGTTAGGGATTTGTGTCTTTTTCTCTTAATTGAGCTACTCTCTTAAAAAAATAAGACAAAAAACCCAATATGCCCACTGAAGTTGAGAGAAGCAAAAATGCATGCATCAAAGCTTACTGTTCTCAGCAGACTGTCAGGTGAACTTTCTGCCTTCACTGTTGTCAACTTCTGTTCTCCTATAATAATAAAAGAAATTCTATTCACAGAAGAGACACAACTGGCATTTTCTGACTTAATAAACTAATTGGGTGTGCTCTTCACTGCTTTTTCTATTAGCTTTAATCAATGAAATCTTGAGGAAGAAAAAAAGACAAATAGCAGAGATTGTTGCTGGAAGTCATCAGTCATAAACTGGACTCAAAGAGGTCATTGTTCATAAAAATAAGTAGCGATAAAGTTCATATCCATTAGAGTTGTCTTATGAAGTGTGAGCTCTGTTCTCACTCTGAATATGTGAAAGGGAATTGTCTCTTGAGGAAAAAAAATTGTCTGCAGCATTTACTTCTACTAAAATCTACTATATTAACAGATATCTCTAGAAGATCTTAATTATGTCAATAAAAATTTCAAACAATACTGACTCAAGGCCTGAGAAGTGAAGAGAAATTCACTGTGCGCTTGATTTCTACAGCTCACAGCTTTTTGTAGCACCCTCTCTGTTGGTGAGTCTATTCCACCTCTGCTTCACACTGGGTTCACATGTTTGAAAACAGGTTATTTGTTGGGCGCTACTGAGTGGACATCCCTGTCATGTCAGTGGGATTCACTGAGTAAAGTTGCAAATAACCAGCCAATGTTAGGAATATCCTAATCATACGTCAGTTGAAACAGTACCATGAGTGCTAATTGTAGCTACCTATTGACTACAAGTTGCACAGGTGAGGTCAAGAGAAACCTGCTGATCTCTGTGGAACAGTATTGTTAAACAAATTGACTGACATGACTGATTTTAATGTATAAACAGATCACTTATTATGTTAGCAGGATCAAAAAAAACCAAATAGCATCTTATTAGGATGTTATTTTAAAGGAACATGAAGTGCAAAGAATGTCTTTCACTTATGTTCCTCAGATCTTCAGCTTGGCCTCACCAGTACAATATTGAAATTCAGTTACCTGTTGACTGGAACAGGGTGGTCACACAGTGATATTGTCATATTGTCACCTTGGCATTTTCTCTATAAGAAGTTTTACACAGTGAAGATTTCTGATCTGAACTTTGGTTGAAGAGGAGTCATACTGTTATGTATGTCAATAACAGTGTAATGGTATCAAAACAAGCATAATCAAACTCCTAGCAGGATTAAACACTGAAATATTAAAAACAGCAGATGCCTGTCTTGATCCTTAGACACAGCTATAAATCAATAACTGAACAAAGTTGAGTATGGCAAATTGGAATGTAAAGTTCTGAGCAGCAATATGTAGCATCTCCTCAGAGGTTTCAGCTATAGCGCATATTATTTATTAAACTGTCAATCTGCCATAACTAGAATAGCATTAGATCAAGTTCCACAGCAACCAGCTCACGATCATCTGGGAGTATCGTATCAGTAAGTCTTGAAATCGTTATCCAAATGCTTCAGGGTAAGGCAGTGACTGCCAGTAAAGTCAGGGATAACTCTGACAAATTCTGACTAAATATAGATATCTTTTTTTTTCTTTTCGCATGAGAGAAACTAGCAATCACCGTATGGAATAAAGTGGCAATACATCGGGAGTTTAAAATGGAAATGTCATCTGTCCCTACAAGCATGCTATTGACAGTGAAAACCATTGTGGTTTCTTGTTTATCTCAGGTTTTGGAAAATATCCTTGACAGAATAGCAATCAGCAGAATCTGTTGGAAAGTCTTCCCTAAAGGTAATCCTACTGGTGAAGACCAGACTAACGTGTTTTTCTGCTCACAGGCAAAATCAAGGAAAGTTCAGTGAATAAATTTAAGGTCTGTGTATGCTCCTTGCCTCTAATAATATTCATTAGACCTGGGTTTTTGTGAAATTATCTATGGAGATTTCTGTTCAAGCAACTCAATGGATACAAATTTTAAGGTGACAAGTTTCAATAGCAGAGGTGAAAAGTTAGAAACACTTTTTACCTAAAATAGGATCAGACAAGGCAGTATTCTTGGATGGATTTAGTTTATCATTATGTGAATTTAAACATGGGGCTCATATGCATATATATGAAACTATCTTAGTCATTATAAATCATTTCATCTGAAAGCATGATAAACCAAGAGTAAACATCAAAGTTTTAGGACAATTTCAATGCCATAGTGTGTGCTGAAAATAGTCACAGAAGAGAGCAAAAGCCAATACAATTTCTGGGAAAAGCAGTATGTTTGAAATTGAAAAAATCTGGTTCAAACAAAAGTGACTGTGGGGAGTGAGGGCAATAAGATTTGCATGAAAAACAGTTTGCGAATGGGCTCTGAGGCCTTGGTGCTTGACAAGCCCTGGGGCAATAAACTGGAATGTTGAAGGACAGGGAAGGTCGAAAAACAAGCCCTGGGGAGATGGGCCAGGATGTAGTTGCGGCAGGGTTCTGTAGCATTGTGATTGGACTATTTACCTGGAGAGTTTTACAAGGGCCAATGAGATTGAATGTGGCATGTTTGTGCAGGCTGGGAAAGTACAGAACAAGGGGATAAAAAGGGCTTGATTGTAATGAAGTTGGATTTGAGTATCGATTAGGATTTGAGTCTCCTCATCAACTTGAGTCCATGTCGTGAAACGCCATAAGTGACTATTGTGCAATTGCTCTTATCACTTCACTGTATGTTCGTGTCTTTTTTTAGAGCTGCCACATCAAATAATTTGCCAGTCACCCATCAGCTGTCTTTATGCTCTTGGCACAAAATAGTTAAATGTCTTGAATAGTGAGTCTTAAAGCATTGCCTGTAGCTGGTATCAAAACTCTGCTCTTGTGAGCTGAGCTACACTAGACATCTGGCACATATATCAGATAATCAACCATCCATAAGCATTTTGTATGGGCAGTTTAAATACAATGAATGGTTAAGACTGACTCATTAAACATTACTGAGACACTTTCAAGGTAAATCCTCAATCATATAACATCAGCCTCACAATATGATATACAGTTAAAGGTCATATGTTATGGTAGATAACATATGCTGGTGTTATCAAACATATGGAGAAAATAAAGGAAAGTTGCACTGAACAAAATGCAACAAAATAAAATAAGGATAGTTCATACAAGAATCTGCATCTGTCACATTCCCACATGTGAGCATGCTACAAAAAATTTAACAAAATCCCACAAGTAAAACTGCTCTTTTTTTTTAGTCAACAGGGGACTTCTCTTGTATTTTGATGGTGAGGATACGTCATCAGTATACATAACCTATCAAAACCTCAGAAATGTTAATGTCACTGTGAACACTGTACAGGCAATGCTACACTGCTGAAAAGCAACAAAAGAATAAGTAATTAATTTAAAATTATATCTACTAAAATACAGGGATCCCTGACAAGGCTTCCCACAAAAACTCAAGCATTTTCACACAATAATTTTCTTTGGACAAAATTACCTCTTTATTATAGCTCAGCACTGAAATAAAAAGATTATTTCTAACAGCTAGAAAGTAGATTGTGTATGTAGCAGCTTTGTCATCACTTTCACAGATGTTTGCAAGTCTTAGTTGTCACAGCTCTTTGATGGATATTCATGTCTTCTGGGGTCCAAATCACCGTACTTTGAATTCTTACTTTCTGTCATCTGAGTGTGATACTGCACGGTGTCAGGAAGCTACAAGGGTGAGCAGGCTCATGAGGAAAGAGAGCTGGGAGCACGGATTGACAGCACCGCATACAGGGTAAGAGGTCCTAACTCACAGTGGTTGGACGTGGAGAGCAAAGATCAGTGGCAGTAACTGGAGTCAGAAAAGATCCTGTGGTGGCTGGAAAGGCCAATGAGGACAAAGGGAAAGAGATAGGCCTAGCCAAAGGCAATAGATAGGAGTCTGTGCCAGTGAGATGCCATGGCTCAGGAAATCCCACAGTGCAACCCAGGCAACAGCCAGGGCAAAGGGCCTGAGTTCCAACACAGCCCTTCAGGAGGAATGGCCCTCAGAGACTGTTCCAAGACCTTGTCCTAGGTCACCCAGAGGCAGAGCTGGCCCTCACACCTGCATCCCAGCCCTGGGAGGAAGAAAGAGGTTCCAAACCCACTAGAGCCTGGCATATGACTGCTTTTCTGACCTAGATTGGACTTGAACCTTTACCTCACTGTAATCCCAAATGAAATGTTCTTGCTTTTGGGAGCTTTACAGATAGGCCAATATTCTTCATTACTGGAAGCAGAAAGCAGGAGGTGTTACTGTATGACTATGACTCACATGAGTGTGAATGAGTTAGTCCTGATTATTTCAAGTTCATGTAAAAGCTATCCCCTTGTATCATAAACCTGCAGAGATGTAAAATACTGAGAGTTAGAACTGCTTCCCTCCATTTGTATCCCTGAGAAGATCTATTAAGAGAAAAGCTATATGAGAAAATTGGGTTTCTTGAATATAGACTGCATTAAATATGTGAATAGAACCAATCTATTCCATCTAACAGATGGTTTGCTGAGGTTCTTTTTAACTTCATCCAGATGTAGCTGAAGTGCATATCTCAGCTATCAACTGTACTTGTTTGGCGCGTGAAAAACATCTGTACTCAAAATAGAGCTCACAGAATACCCCTGTGATAGCTGTAAAAGGGACTCCCGAGGAGCCTGCTTCCCTGTACCTTAGTGTCTTCTTAACAGTATGGATTGGTCTAAAATACGGGACCGAACTCATGCTCATACACTATATCTAGAGATATTTTTACTGATTGCACTTTAGATGCAAATATTCTTATGTATAGAAAAATAGTGACCCAGACCATGAATTTTTAGTTCAATTTTAATTTAGATGCCAAGGAAATAAAATGAGCATTGAAAAACCGAGCCAACATCACCCATTCTAAATTTTGCACATCTGAACTTGACACCTCTTTGTCTTAACCCTGTAAAATCTTCATATGCTGCAAACAGGGTTAAGTTATGAACACAGTAGAACATCTTGATGTAAGCGATCACAAAATCATAAATCATTGAGGTTGGAAAAGACCCTTAAGATCATCAGGTCCAACTTTTACCTGAACACTGCCAAGAAATGGCTCAGATGACAATAGACTTAAATGATGATTTAAATCTGGTTAAAAAAAAAAAAAAAATGATCTAAAAACACCCAGTTTGTTGTCTGAAAACATGATTTACTCCACATAGGATGGGGTGATGAACAAGGCTGATTTCTTGTAATCAAGCACTACTTCTAAGATATGCAAATTGTAATTGAGAGATGCCTGAGAAACAAAGCTTCAAAACAAAATCCAATGTACAGCATCCTTGATAAAATATCTTGTAATGCAGTTCCATTGTATGGCAAGTTGTTTATATTAACTGAATCATTTTCATCATAGAGAAAGCAATCATCAGTCATACTCCTTGTTGAAGTTTCATAGTTTAAGCACTGAATTCTCAAGCAGTCTATTAAAAGTGGTGTTTAATAACAACTATTTGAAAAGCTTACCTGAAAGCAGATAGTGCTTCTGTGTTACTATCTGCCTTATATATGCCTTGGTATCAGTATACTATGAGAATAGCATATGGTTTCTTTGATGGAAAGTAATGGAAAATGACAGACTGTTTGAAGATGCTGTGGGTCCAATTTCATGAATAATACATTAGGGTAACAGGTATAATCAGTGCAGTTTAATAGTCTGCAGCCTCCAGAGATGCAGCAACAGCATACAGAAGAATTATCCTTGTACTAGGACCACCTGATGTTTATTTTTTAACTTGACTTTGTTTGATTGAGACTAAACCAAAATAAGAGTCATTAAAAGGTAAAGTCGGAACCAAAAATGGTATGTCCTGAGTCAGAATGATTTTGTATACATGTGCTGGTGATATTCCTTTTAATAATATACACATTTTTTTCTTTTCTCTTTTTTAAAATAGAATATATAGAGTTTAGTGCTTCAAATTTTATAGGAAAACTGATCTCATGTTTGTCATTTATGTATTGAAACTATTCTCATTTTGTACAAATTATTTAAATAACTTCAATTGATACAGCACATTGCATATACACCCAAAATGTTTTTAAATTTAATTATTTTGCTATACCAAAAATAAGTGTAATCTAAATTTACAAAAAAAATGTCCTGCAGGATGCAGGTGAAATATTTTGCATGAAGGATGTACTGATTTGTATTTAAAGATCATATATGAAGTGCTCTATGAAATAGATTTACACTTAGGCACACATATTTCTCTTGGCACTTGGGTTTTACATTATAATGTCATAACTTGACAAAAATGAATATGAGTTAGGGTAAGTGATTTGGGATGTAGGGTTTCAGTCCTTGTACTTATGCTTCTAGTCAACAAAAGCAGCCTATGTTTCTGAGTTAAAGCTTCCATTTTCTACCTGACAAGGGAGCTACAGTGATGTGTGTCCAGGTTTCATCTTCATGAATCTATTTCATTTGCTGTATATCTGCATCTGAAAAGCTATCTTGGCAGATCTCACTTTTAGAAAACTTAATTGTGTCTCTTGAAACAGCATTCTACAAGTGAACCGAGCAGTGAATGGTAGCTTTGTATGTGTGTAGATGCATTTGTGTGTATTCACATATATACACATCCTACAAATGAGAAAAACATTGGAGTCTAGGAAGGGTTAATGTAGGAGATATTTTTGAAAAGTAAAGTAAGGTGATCAGATAGTCTTTACACCCCTTCTTTACCACAGCTATAGTTGCACAAATAATTACTGCGTGTCTTGCAGCTCTTAACCTGACAAGGATATCAAAATGATATAATATGTTGGGGCCAAAATAATACAGTTTAATTTTATAGCAACTTCAGAATATCAAAGGGTGTTAACTCTGAATACTTGCCTATAAAACCCAAACAGTTTCAACCATTATTAGAAGCATTATAGTTCTCATGCTGGAAGCATTTCTTATTCTTCCAGTGAATAAAAGCTAGTCTTGTGAAGAGGAATATATTTAAACATAGAAAATATAAGTTCATGGTTTCTAAACTGGTCTTGGGAAAGATATATTACATTTCCCACAACCCAGGAAATTTAGCATACAGGAAAGATGAATTCTGTAACCACCTGCCTTTTCTTGCAACTTTTTTCTCCTATAGACTGTGTAAACATATTAGAAGCTTTCAGCTATGAAGATGTCTTTAATACATACTTTTATTAAAATCTCCTTTGGCAATCCCACCTAATAACCAAGTACCCTTTATAATTTGCAGATCAGCCCTTGCTGGCAGTTTTAGCAGATTTTTATTGTCATTGCTTTCCTTCTTGGCCATGATTTTATAATGCTAAAGTTCTGCTGGGTTCCAACCACAATAAAATCATAGCAGGTACAGGAATAGGGTCAAACTGTACTGGTTTACATATAAAATAAATTGAGAGCAAAAATAGCCACCACATTCTGGAGCCTGAGGATAAGAAAAACTTGTTTTCCAAGGGTAACCCTAAATCGATTATAAGATAATTTGAAAATATTGTTTGCAAAAATGACAAGTGAAACTGTATTTATGTTGGATTAGAATGACCAGGAACAAGAGAAATAATTCCATGCACGTAGAAATGCATTTGAAACCCAATGCAAAAAAAAATGAATACCTACCTACAACACAGTTTCATGAAGTTCTAGGCATAAATAACAACAGAGAGTAGATGTCTTCTGATTGCTAAGGATTTACTAAGCCACTTGGAATAGTCTTTCCCTCTCCCAAGCGACTGCTGAGGCGGGCAATGTCATGCAGACCACTTGTTCTTATGATATGGGCATAGATGTTTCACCCTGCCAGCTTGGGCCTATCTTAAAGGTTGCCATTCTATGACTATGGGATCATAAAACACCAAGGAAAATTCTTCAGCTCTATTTGTTTGCATTGAAACCTACCCCTATAAGCAAAGGGTAGAAAACAGTTCATGACATACCCACCAGAACTGGTATGTGGATTAGTACTCTTTTCACACCACACATATGTGAATCCAGTGCAAGCATTAACCATTCACAGCCAGCTAAACTGTGGTAAGAACAACTGCAGGAAATTCATATGCTATATTCTGTTGGAGGGTTTTTCGATTTTATTTTTCTTTATCTTCCTACTTCTGTGTTCCAGAGCAGACACAAGACAGATGCCTTGACTATCTTCTCTTTCCAGTTTCTCCTGCAGCAGAGGGGAGATTGAATGGGAAAAGCAGTGAAGCCCTTCCTTTATCACCACAAAAATATGTGGAGAGATGAAAAAACCTTAAAGATCTGTGAAGACACAATGAAGTGCTCTGTTGCTTGTATAACAGCCTCTCCACAGCCTCCTGACACTCAAGGACAAAGATTTCTGTAAGGAGTGCAGACATAGATTCATTTCTTTGTTGACCATCTCCAGGGATGACTGAATAAGAACTGTGAATAGGATGATTCATCATCTGATTAATATCCCTTATGCTTTCCTTTTCACTGTGGCATAGAGACCACAGCTGCAGGGCAGCAAAAGAAGGCTGATCAGCCAAAGAAATTCCAACAAAGAGAGGATTTAATGAGGATGGGTTACATAATGTGAAAGAGAAGGCTGACAAAGGAAGATGACTGAGATGCCCTATGGAAAATTCAGCGTCTCACAAGCCTTCACTGAGTGAAGAGGGAGTCAAGAATTACCACCAGGGGAGTAGGAAAGGCCTTTAATTACTGTAATCTGTCATGCTGGAGAAGACGAGGACTTATGTAGAATCATAGAACAGTTAGGGTTGGAAAGGACCTTACGATCATCAAGTTCCACCCATCACAAACGTGATGGATGGATCACTGCGTGGATAAAGGCTTGGCTGGACGGCCACATGCAGAGAGTTGGAGTCAATGGCTCAATATCCAAATGGAGACTGGTAATAAGTAGTGTCCCTCAGGGGTTGGTGTTGGGACCAATCCTGTTCAACACCTTTGTTGGTACCATCAGAAGTGGGATAGAGTGTAGAATCAGTAAGTTTGTCAATGTCTCTGAAGTTATGTGCTTTGGTTGATATGCTGGAAGGAAAAAATGGCATACAGAGGGACCTTGACACACTTGTGGGGTGGGCTGATGCCAGCATCATAAAGTTCAACAAAGCAAAGTGCAAGGTCCTACAGCTGGGTCAGAGCAATCCCAGGCACAGCTACAGGTTGGGCAGAGAAGAGAGTCAGAGTAGCCCTGAGGAGAAGGACTTGGGGGTTGGTTGATGGAAAAATGAACATGAGCCGGCACTGTGTGCCTGCAGCCCAGAAAGCCAAACGTATCCTGGGCTGCATCAAAAGAAGCGTGACCAGCAGGTCAAAGGAGGTGATCCTGTCCCTCTACTCTGCTCTCATGAGACCTCACTTGGGGTACTGTTGTCCTGAGTTTAGCAGTAGCCGTCATTTTTCTCCTTTGTAGTAGCTGGTGCAATGCTGTATTTTCAACTTTTGTCCTGGGAACAGCGCTGATAACACCAGTGTTTATAGTTAAGGTTTACAATGTTTTGATCTGACCAAGGACTTTCTGAGTCTCATGCTCTGCCAGGGAGGAGGGGAAGCTGGGAGGAAGCAGAAACAGGACACCTGATCCAAACTAGCCAAAGAGGTATTCCATGTCACAGCATGTCATGCACAGGATGCAAAACAGGAACCCAGAAGAGTTCAGTTCATGGCTCAGTCATCGAGGGGTGAGCAGTTGTATCCTTTTCCCTTGTATTTTCCGAGTCATTGCTGTTATTGGTGGTAGCAGCAGTGATTTTTTTATACCTTAGTTACTGGACTGTTCTTATCTCAACCAGTGGGAGTTACATTCTTTCAATGCTTCTCCCCATTTCCCCCCTGCCTCCACCGAAGTGGGGGGGAAGAAAGTGGGGGGAGTAAGTGGGTGGGCAGAGTGATTTATGGCTTAAACCACAACAGTTCTTTTTGATGCCCAATGTGGGGTACGAAGGGTTGACTTAACGACAGGGTTAATGGCCATTTTTCACAATGCTGATTTATTGGCTCTCAAAGTTGTTGCTCTTGTTCTCACAGGTTCAGCATATGATGCTTCACTTACAGCTGGTATTTCTTATCTTAACATTTTTCAGATATGGGCTTTGGACTAAGGTTCTTGTTTTATTGTACTTTATTGCACTGACTTGTAATACAACAGACTCAGTAATCATGAAACTGACTTGGTTTTTGTTCCCAGTGTGGTCACCAGCTATAGACTTCGGGAGGCATATAATCAAAGTGTTTAGCATTTACACATCCTTTTTCACCTCTTTGGGTGGTCATCTTGTGAAGGAGACAATCTTTTATGCTCCCAGTTCTCCCCCACCCACCCCCCCCCAGACCTTCTGCAGCATCATTTGAGAATTTTGATGGTTTTGAATGGCTTTTAGATACCTTTGAGACCTGCCTGCTGATTGCTATGGGGATCACCATGTTGGCACACATATTGAGTGTGTTTTACTCATGACCATTTCATCTGGTCCCGAGAGTTATGCAGAGTCAGGTTTGGACCTTGTCTAGGGTTAAACAATGATATAGGAGGTCCAAGAGGTTTTCCCTGAAGCTGGATAGTCATAAGTGGCAGGGTGTGTGGATAATATGGGCAAGTATCTAGGCCAGTGGGCCCCTCCAGTGCTTAGGAACTTCACCAGTGAACAAATGTAAAATCCAGAAAAGTTAGTAAAACACTGTCATGGTTTGAGGCCCCTCAAACAGTTCTGCGCACTCCCCCCTCTTTCTTCCCCAGTCCCGGGGAAATGGGAAG